>WYDF02076847.1:0-11267 GCA_009867245.2 Adranes taylori | reverse complement strand
TGTATATTTGTACTTTTTAATTTTTATTACGAATTATGGGGCGCGTTAATATATATTGCCTAAGGGCGCCAAAGATATAAATGCGGCAATGCTGACACCAGTTGTATAATTTTATTTTGAGTAGTCTTGCTAATCAACATCTTGTTCTTTTTACAAGATATGATCTAGATGGGATTTCTTTAATTTTTTAGCAATCATTTTGGTGTTGGATATTCGGATATTATTACGAATGGCTTCAGTTATATCTGTTAAATTGTTTCAGTTCAACAGAAACATGACTTGATGTCAATGTTTCCCTGGATGAAAATTTTCCAATATCTGCAAATGTCTCAATAGTATTGTCCTGAAGAAGGTCTGGTTGATTTTTGTGCACTTTCTGTGATCTGTAACTTCAATTTAAATCAAAATAAGTCGATTTGGTGGATCATCTATCATTTCTCACATTGATTTATTACCCACTGTACATATTCAATAATTTTATGTATTATATACGTTAATTTAATTACACATTTTCAAACACCCTGTATAATCCATATTTTTTGTAGTATAGGGGAACAAATTAAAGAACTCGATTACAAAATATTTCCATTGAAATTGAGAGGCAGGAAAGCCGAGAAAAAGTAAATTAATGTAATTATGTATTTTATGACAACCTGTATAAAAGTTATAAAAAATAATAGGTGAGCGCCACTTTCACTCTTCTGCAAAAATCTCTAATTTTTAAATTTGGTCCAAACCCACTACGTTTCTTACAGCACACTGTGTGTTCTGGACGAGAAAGGTAAAAATTAAAAACAGACATAGGTGCGTAGATTTAAACACGCAAGAATAATAGCAAGCGCAATTCAACACAAGCTTAAACTGGAATGATCGCAGATTTTTCATGTTTTCATAACGATTTTATTCGTACGTTGATATTCGCGCAAAGCATTTTATCACATAACGCTCAGTCCACATCTTGGGCTTGGGCCTATTTAGAAATATGTTTTCTTTTATAAAATGAATCATTTATACTTTATTCTTTTATAGCAGGGCTTATGTATGTATCGCTGTATATTCATTCTGTCATCGAAAGAATTTTACATTGTGGGAATGGCAACCAGGCACACACGAAGCCGGTTGTATGCGTATAGTAAAACACCACTATCCAGTAATCCCCTAGATTTTATTAGATTGTTCACAGACTTTGTTTTTTTGCTTTGGCGTCAGTCGGTCACCAAATCCAACACCTAGATACCAAACTCCAAACATCCTTATAAGCTATCCTATTCCTATATTTCACATATTATTTCCTTTTCTAAACCTAGTTTTAACCTTATTCCTTCTATACCATAACATAGTTCTAAGTTTATTTCTGATTTCAAGCCCGCTGTGAGGGGGGCTTGAAAGATGAACGAGTCTCATCATAGGGGGGCTGATTAACCTGCGTGTCCTAAGGCAGGAGATAAAACTACACGACACTTCACATCACATAGTTTTATAAATCTCTATCAGCCAACCTAAAAATGTCGGTATAGACCAAATGGTGTAACAGGCCGACATTAATCAATTAAAGAAGCAGAAGAAGTAGATCGTTCACGATCTAACGGTCTCACTTGTACAAGATAAATATTTACAATATGATAATTTTTATATTATTATATTCTACACTAAACTATACACATATTTTATAATATACAGTTCGCAGTCCCTATGAATGTGTTAATTTCAGTAATTGGCCCGGGCCCTTGCGAGTGCGGTTCCGTATCAAGTGAACACATTTGAACACCGGTAGCTACGGCCCTGCATCCGTTTATCCTATATAATGGAAAGTGAATCCGGATTTGAGAGTTGTTTGTTCTTCTCCTCTCCTGATTTCACTTAATCCAACGATGTCCCATTTTACTTTCTCAAGTTCTTACTCCAGCTCGACTATTTTTGGTCTAATTGAAGAGTTCATTTATTGAGGCGTTTTGCAGTTGTTGTCTTCAATGGTAGCCCAATCTTGTCCGGTGATTCTTAGCAACCTCACTATCATTCCAATCTGACCACTACCTTGATTAGTGGAATTGAAGCCGCCGGAGGCTAAGAGCCATAGTTTATTTTGTGAAAGCATGTTTGGGGTTTGATGCGAAACGAAGAAGGCAAGGTAACAACAGTTAATAAAAGAAATCATAAAAATAATAGAGGATTTTTGTAAAGAATTATATACTGAATTATATAGAAGGAGGAAATCATCTGCAGTCCAATTCCCACGATTAAATTCCAAAAATCACGATCCAATAGATTCAAAAGTCGATTTCGGAAATGAAAAGCTAGGGGGCAATAAGCTACTCCGAAGTTTGGAAATACTATTTAATGAATACCTTATCCAGGGTAAAATACCACAAATGGAGACCATCTCCAAATTCTGAAGAATCTCACAGAAAAGTCCAGCGAATATAACAAAACACTCGTCTTAATATTCGTGGATTGTGAAAAAGCATTTAACAGCATAAATCAGTACCAAATGTTGATGTCCCTGGCCGACAGTAGAATTGTCCAACGATATATTTCAATAATAAAGTCTATATACGAGAATGCTACGGCTAATATAAGAATCCAGAAGTGCACAACTTGAATATATGTTCAAATCTATTAACATAGAAAACCTCGGTGTTAACATAAATGGTGAAAGCCTTACACACTTAAGATTTGCAGATGACATAGTTTTAATAGCATATCGGTTTGACCATATGACGACTATGTTACAACTAAATTCAGGCTCCCATAAGCTCGGACTAAGAATTAATGCAACGAACTCAAGGAGACTACTTCATAGAAGTATCTTGACACGAAATTCGCATAAATAAAGATAACCAAACACACGAACTAATGAGACGAATAGGACTGATGTGGGCCGCATTTGGAAACTTGAGACATGCATTCAAGCAGATTTGTCCATTTGTTTAAAAAGAAAGGTTTTCAACCAATGTGTTCTGCCTGTTTTAACCTATGACGCAGAGACTTTAATATTAACAAAAAAAAAACGGAAAGAAAATCAAAGTGTCGCAACGTGTAATGAAAGGGCAGTGCTGGGACTGACCCTTAGAGATCATATCACAAGCTGCGTAGAAGAACTAGACTGATTGACGCAGTAGAGAGAATTGCAATCTTAAAATGGAATTGGCGCATTGCGAGAATTCAGGATGACGGGTGGACCAAGCGTATTATAGAGTGGAGGCCTAGACAAGACGCGTATCTAAATGAGGGACGATCACCAATATGATGATCAGATGATATCAGACGTATACATACAAAGTGGATATAATAGGCACAGAATAGGAAATTCAAGCAAGCAAACCCGGGAGGCTTATGTCCTGCAGTGGACGAATGTGGGTGACTGATGATATGGGATTTTAAGTCTTCATCACCCCAGTGCAAAACGCTAACATTGTTTTTTAAATTCCTTGATCACTTCCAGCTAATTTTGTTAGATCATCGAAAATATGTAACTTACCATTATCTCTCGATTAATGGTAAATTATTTTGAGCACAAAAAACAATAGTTTTTATTATAGGTTTTAAAAGTTTTCTATTAGCTTCAATAACTGCCGATTTCAGCTGAGTGCTAATGCTTGTTGCGCCTTTTTTGGTCATTCAATACAGTTGAAAAATTAGCAGCTTTCTCTGTACAAAATGAATGATATTTCGTGCTCCGCTGGGAACGGAAAATTTCAAGTACTTTTTAATATATCGATAGTGGTTCCTAAAAGGCTCAATTACATCGAGCGAGTTTACAAGTTACTAGTCACCGAATTCACTAGCTGCTAGTCTCACCCAGTGCAACCATGTTCACTATCTAACTAGCAGATTGTGAACAATCTGCGAGTACAGTTGAAATTTGGGCTACTTTACTCGCTATTTGGTAACTTTACTCGTGTGTGCTACCCAGCTAGTAAACTAGCTGTGTGATCATAGTTCCTAGTGAAGTAGCTGAGATACCGGTGATTCCTGGTTTCAGTGTCGACAAAATGTCGAACGAACTAGTTCGTGCGGAAGTCGTTGTTTTAGCTCATGGTATTAAAACGGAGTTAAAATTTTGCCTGAATGTTCGCCACCTAGACGGCTACTGAGCAAGTGGGATGTTGTTGTGTATAATCACCACTATCACACCAGCAGACTCGCCCGCTCCTTTTCTCGCCGATTAGTAGCTAGTAAATCGTTGAATCTAATCAAGCCTTAACCAATGGTTTCAAGCCCTAAAACATAAAATTTACCAAGAATTAATATTTATATATTTTTTTAATAATATTTACGCCACTATTAATATTATTAATTTCAGTTCTGATACATTATGTAATAAGCAGTTTACACAAAATGCTCCTTTTTAAAAATCCCTGAAGTTAGCCTCTTAAATTGCTGTAACCATTCAAGTTGAAATTTTTGTACTGTGCCTTCCATCTGAGAGGAAGAAGTGTATCCTTCAACATCATTAGGTTTTCACGTTTGTCAAAAATTTTAATTTTATATCGTCGCACCTAAGTGGGGAAGGAGCTATAGGAGGTAAATCAGTAAATTGAAGAAATGACACAGAGAAGAAATAACACAGTACACAATAATGGATCTCAAAGCGAAAAAAAATAGTCTGTTTCAAATAAAATTATTCTTAAATTTAATTAAAATATATTGTTAGGCCCCAGATACGATACGAATGGTGAGAGGTAGTCGACAGGGCAGTAGAGCGGCGTCGCTTACTGTTTTATCAATATTAGGAGCAATGAACGTGAGGAATCGTAGGCTATGAAACCGAAGAGCGTCAAGAGGGTATCGCATTTCGCTTGCTTCCTCAACTTCCTAGCATTAATTTTTGTTTACTTCAGCAGTATTAAAGCTGTCTGCGATGACAGATAAACTAAAATTAAATGACTCGCTGTTTTAAAATCTTAATTTCTGAAATGCAGAGTAGTACAGGTTTATGGAATTATGAGGTTATATGTATTACCACCTCTTTCTACTCATCGTTATGCGTTAAAAACAAATAGTATACTTCTTTTTGATTTTCAATAAAACACGGGTCCTAGTATAGCTACAGTTTTCATTCAAAATGAGTTTACTAGTGCTAGGACCTCTGAATGCTAGGACCCACCCGAAAATGGAAATTAACAAAATACGGAAGTTTTCTGTTATAAAAATTGGCACCTAGAATGTCAAAAGTCCATACATGTCTGGGATGTTGAATAAAACCATTAAAGAGATGAAAAGTACTGGAATAGACATTCTCGGCATTAGTCATATGAGATGGTCATAGAGTAAAATAATCAGATGTAATACATCAATCCTTTACTTTTCTGGGAATAAACTTTAATCCCATTCGAATGGTGTAGGTATAATGATACCAGAGGAAATTTAAAAAGGAGTAGTTAATTCGATTCCATTTTCAGATCGATCAATGCTGATAAAATACGAGCCCACCCTGTAAACATCAATGTGATTCAATGCTATGCACCCACAGCCGGCAAGCTTGAAACGGAACTCAATGCCTTGTATAATGAAATTAAGGAACTCTTATCTTATCCCAGAGACGTGAAATGATCTTAAGAATAGGTGATTTTAATGCCAAAGTGAGGTCAGGAGGAGTGGATGGAATTGTGGGTAGATATGGACTGGCTGAACGTAATAGACATACTAAGGGACGAGTGGACACACTAAGCATATGGCTAAAATGACATAATATTTCATTTTACCCATATACATTTTAAGAGACATAAATCTACATACGAATATCTATTTTTTGTTTCAGAATGGTAGGACATTTAAAAGGACAAGCACACGCGAATCATGGGATTCATCACAAATGCAAAAAGCCAATCAAGCTGTACGAAATGGGGAAATGGGATGGCTAAAAGCATCAAGAATATTTAATGTTCCCCAAGCTACTTCGCGAAGAACAACATCCAATAAAAATAAAAAAGTGAAGGTCACTAATATGGGCCTTATTCGGTATGAGCAACAATTTCTGTCGAGCTTGAAAGGGACCTAGTGGAATATATAAAATTACTGGAGTCAAGATTGTTTGTCTTATCTTGTTTGTTCTTTGGCTTTTTGGCTTGCCAGTTAGCGGAACGGAATGGAATAACACATCGTTTTAATTCAACAAATAAGTTGGCTTGTTAGAATTGGTTGCGCGGATTTAAATTAGGGATGAAGACGTATCTCGCAGGAAACCTGAAACGACATCAGCTGCCAGCAATCATTTAACAAACCACAAGTTAAAACGTTTTCCGAACACTGAAGGAAACTTAAAATTAATCCCACATGGAATGTAGATGAAACAGTCTTATCCACAGTTCAAAAACCCGGAAAAATACATGCTACAAATGGTCGAAAGCAAGTGGGCTGATTTATAGCTCAGAAAGGGGGAACCCATAACGATGGGTGCTTGCATGAGCTGAGCAGGTAGTTATATGCCAGTAATGCCGGTGGCATGTGGCATGGAAATATTATTGTATATGCCACCTGCAGTAATATTTCCAAGAAAAAAATGGAAAGTGGAATTGACCGATGAAGCACCTTTGTGATATTTGGCATAGCACAAGAAACCGGGTGTATGACTGGCGAGCTGTTTCTGCGATTGATGCAGCATTTTCAAGAATATGCTAATCCGTCTCAGAACAATAAAGTTATTCTTCTACTTGATGGTTATGCAAGCCACAAAAAATTAGGTATTGGCGTTTGCTAAACAGCATGGTATAGTGCTGGTATGCTTCCCGTCCCACTGTACCCATCGATTACAGCCACTAGACGTGTGCTTTTTCCGTTCGATGAAAGCATACTATGATCAAGAAATTACAATGTGGTTGAAGTGCCACCCGGGATGGGCCGTTTCTCCATACCAAGTTGGTGGATTATTTGCCGCAACTTATGATAAAGTAGGAACAAACTACATGGATTTGTAAAAACCGGAATTTGGTCCCAGAAGAAAATCTTAACGGTGTCTTTCAAAATGAAATTAGCTTGATCCAGAAAGAAAGCTCTGTAACACTTCTGTCATTCGTGCTCACGAAATTTCTTCTGTTCTATCTACTTTAGGTGACTAGCAAAGGTCTAAAAGAAAGAAAGCCGAGGGAACAAGAATTCTTACTAGCACCCCCATTCTGGAGGAATTGAAAGCAAAAGAAATTAAGAAACTCGACGTCGTTGGAAACTCGATGTGCTGCAAAACGTGCAAAGAAAAATTTTACTGCACTACAAGTAGATGAAACCGAAGAGGAAAAAGACATGTTTGCCTCTGACGATGATAAAAATGATCCTCCATGTTTATATTGCAATAGTTTGTTCTCCCAAGACAAATCCAAAGAATCCTGACTTGAGTGCCAAAAGTACGCAAAATGGGCACATTGTGATTGTGCTAAAGTTTCTAAATTACATAAGTACTATATTTCTGAATTGTGGTAATTGAAGGTATCTGTACCTATATATTTAATGTATTATTTTACTTATATAGGTGGATGTCATTTTAACTAAGAATACTTTTTTGTTATTTTTTAAGCAAAATATAAATAGTTTTTATTGTTTTTGATTGTAATCAATTTTAGTGTAAAGTAAAACATCCGAAATGTAGTTTCTGATATTAATATTTGGAAAAATAAAGATGTTACAAAAGGAAACTAAAGTTTTATGCATTTTAGGCTAGGTTCCCGTACAATGAACTAAATCTTTACGCAGGCTCCTCCAAGTTCAATGGACAGCACATGTTACTAAATACGAAATATTGAAAAGGGCACAACGGGAAAGATAATTACTTATTAATATCAAAAAGACAAAGAGTCTCTATCTAGGTCATGTAATGCGAAGTAACAAATCCGACCTTCTTAAGCTGATAATGGAGGGCGATGTAGAGGGTAGACGTGGTACAGGGAGAAGAAAATATTCCTGCCTCAAGAACATCCGTGTTTGGACTGGACCTAGATGCTCACTACCTGATTCAAGTTGCTAGGGACCGAATGAGATTTTCTCAGATTGTATTCAACTTCCATTGAATGAAAACTCAGCCATATGAAATTTACAGTTCCTTGATAGCAATCAGAGTTTACGGTGACAACATCATTCTGTCAAATACAAACGCCTTATGCCACTAGCAGTGAATGAATAAAAATTAAAGAAATTACTTGTGCCACAGAGATAGAAATTGCTTCACACATTCGAGTTCCATATCCCTCTGGTGGCAAGCAATTTAACTTGTTTCTCGTAGTGGTTATGTTAGTTAGTTTGACGTGGA
Organism: Adranes taylori; assembly: GCA_009867245.2. Classification (NCBI taxonomy): domain Eukaryota; kingdom Metazoa; phylum Arthropoda; class Insecta; order Coleoptera; family Staphylinidae; genus Adranes; species Adranes taylori. Next base: position 3,028 of record WYDF02076847.1, on the reverse strand, counting down.
ACATTGTTTTGCTTGTATTAATTCCATCTAATATTATTACTTTATTAAAAAATTTGCGGACGTGATAGCTACCCCATCTTTCATATACTGGAAGTCCGATTTGTTTTATCTTGCATAACACAAAAGTTGAATATTTTAATGTTGACTGTTACCTTAATACTCATCTATTAAATTCAATTAGCACAATATTATTTAGGGAAGACTAATCAAAATTAGTCTAACCTATAAATCTCCTACTCTATAAATCGCCTACCTTTGAATCCCCGGTTCCCATATTTGCCTGCGGCGCAGACAGCTTGGCTGTCCAATTTGCCATGGCCTACAATCGCTATTGACTCGCTTTTCGACTAATTTCTAAAAGAGCAGATTGCCTTGGCCCTCTGATTTCGTCTATGCATGAATTCGCTTACTCATTAATTCCCTGATGCCACTTTGCTTACGACGCAAACAGCTTCGTTGTTCGCTTTGGCGCGGGCTGCTACCGTTTTTTACTTAAAATTTATATCCCTGAGTCTTACGCATGTTCCCCACGTTTTATTTTTTAACTTTCATAAGAACTAATGTAGTACAATAATCGTTTTCGAGAAAATGGATCGTAAATTTTACAAAACAAAAAACACCCTGTAAATTTGTTAAACTTTAATAATTACAAAAAAATGTTTCAAATAAAATTGTACCCTCTAGAATAAAGTTTATTCAAGTATACTGTACTTTATAGTTCCTGAGATATATCGAAAAGATTGTAAAATTTTAAACGTGGCAACGTCGCGTTCTACATCAGTTTCAGACATGGCACTAATTTCTTTCGACGCATAGTACAAGATACTAGATGGGATCAAAATTGCAGTGTTCTAGTTTTGAAACTGAATTTCTGAATAAAATGATCATTTTGAACCCCTCCCAAAATTATAATGTGCACCCACCACTGATAACAACATTTAATCAATTGCAAAATCACAGTCGATAGATGTCCGTTGCCATTGCGAACTTTTAAGTTCTTAAGGGTCATATCTTTGAAACGACAAGAGTTAGACCTTTCATGTGTGGTATCATTTTAAATAGAATTACAAGGGCTATCGAAATGTATAAATATATACAGGGTTACTAAAAAGCTTTTTGAAAAAAAATGTATTGCTCAAAATCCGTTCAGTATAAGTTGTTCCTATTTGGTACAATTGAGGCTTCATAGACGTACATATGCTCCTCGAGTTTCATCTTTCCAACTTTCAGATGAACCGACATATTTAGGACAGAATTTTTTTTTGACAAATTAAGCCGTTACTAAGTGCGTAAGCCGATACATGAAATTTTAAAAACTGCGAAACTTTTCGAGAAAATCGACCGCAAAATTTTCAAAAAACCACCTGTACGTTAAATTATGCTTTTAGAAAAAATGTTTCAAATAAAATCGAAGTTGCTTTAGGTAGACTGTATAACAATTTTTGAACAAGAAAAAATTATTTTAGTTTTTGTAGTAAATTGTTCCTTGGGGTCTCTTTGAATTACGTATAAATGGTAAATACAATAGCTGTACTAAGGAGAAATAGAAAAAATTGTCAAAACATGAATCCTATAACTTTCATATACCTATACGTATTACATATGTACATGGTACATGAAAAATAAAAAGCATTTGGCTAATAAAATATATTTATTAATTAATAAATACTTAAAAACACAAATCTTCTTGCTGTGTGCCAAATTGTAGCAATAAAGGTGGCTTGAAATAGCGTACTGGCGCGAAATTCCGCTTCCTGTTGAACAGATAATTTATAATTTTTATCAACTTTGTTTCATGGATGTACCATCCATAACCAGCTGTGGTGCATATAACACAACTGAATAATTTTTGGGTTTAGACGACAACAATCTCCAAGTTATTCCTAAACGAATAACGTTCAAAATATATTATTCAATTTATAATAAGAAGTAAAAATAAAACAATATATCAAAAACTAATCTGGTACAATACAATATTGCTAATGTGTTTACACTTGTCTCTAGCTAGCTTTGCAGGAACATTTAAATGTTTGAATAATATTTATTTTGCAGTTTATTTAAAATATTCACTGAGATAATAATAACGGACTTTCCATTATATAGAGATACAAATTAGATAATCAAAGTGAAACATACATATTAAATACAATCAGCTGCTTGACGTAATGTGAAACATGTTCATGAATCTGTTACTAGCGGTTGGCGCTCGTAGGTATTTAAACACGAATAGCAAATTAAAATCTGTAATATACTTAGGTTCAAAATGAAGTTAAAAAGAATACAATCCTAAGCCATGCGTTATTATACTCATATTTTATTAACGATATAGCACAATCTACACAATATTAAGAACTACTGAAATAACATTGATTGAAATAATTTATTGGTAATCATTTTTATCAGCTGGTCTCTCTGGCGGATAATAGTTTAGGTACAAAAGACCAGAAGATTTTGCAATGATTATTGAACCAATGCAAAACGCAACACCGAAGAGCAAATGTGCATTGTATTTCTTCTGTTGGGCATCATAATGCGTCTGCCAGTTTCCTTGCGGTGTTGGTAAATCGTTGTAAGTGGTAACTCGAAAATGGGGTGGTGGATGATAATTCCTGTAGTAAAATGTGTATAATTATTGTCAATTTAGTGGAAAAGGTTAGGGATCTTACCTTTTAGTTACATTTTTCCCCAATGCATGACGGACTACTCGAGCGACTTGCATGTTTTTTTATAACCAGCAAAATTTCTCAAATATTTAGAATAATCGGATGTTACACAACCAGCTTTGATAATATTTAGGAACGACAGTGGTATGACAAGTAGACTTCACTTCAAATTAATATTTTGACACTGTCACATTTTGGCTTACTTGGGATTGGACATCCAATGTAAGCTTACAGTTATATAAGTACAGAGTGTTTCTATAATAGCAATAATTTTGGCCAACTAAAATACAATTAAAATATTGGCTCTGTAAGTTATACCCATACACAGGAACTAAAATTAGAGATTCTTGTGGCTTAATGTAGCT
>WYDF02076825.1:0-11267 GCA_009867245.2 Adranes taylori | reverse complement strand
AAAAAACTAAATAAAACGTAATGGCACAAACAAAATAAAAAAGTAAACGAATAATGTTGAGGTGCTCTGTTGAAATCTCTGTTGTAAATGTGAATAAAAACGTGTTTTTTATTTTAATTCATAACTAATTAATTTTTAATTTTATCGGATTAAATTTATGCCTAAAACTTATTCCGTGATGTCCTCTTTAATTAAAGAACCGCATGACAATTGGATACGTAGTTTCGGAGCCAACCCGTACCAAATATTTCCATTTTCACTTTTTTTCGCTTTTATATATTAGATGGATAATGTAATTTCTAGAAACAAATCAAAATGACTAAAGTTTCTTTCGTCAATTAATATTTACAGTGAAAGATTGTTTCGACAAATGTCCGATATCGTTGTCACCGATGGATACGCCAATGCCGGTTATGAGTATATCATTGTTGATGACTGCTGGTTGGAAAAGGAAAGAAATCTTTATGGGCAACTCGTTCCAGATAGAAAACGTTTTCCACGTGGAATGAAAGCCTTATCAGATTATGTAAGTACTTTAATTATGTAATTGTATCAAATTGGACTATTAGCATACTCCTGACTAGCTGTATATTTCTAACATGTGTTAAAGTCTGTATTAGGTCATCGACACAAGAAACTAGAGCAATGCTTCTGAGCCGGTGTTCCGTGGAACACTTCTGTTCCATGAGGTTAGGGAAAAAGTTTCGCCGAAATTTCAAAATCAGAAAAAATTAAAGACCGATAAAAAATTGTAGCATTATTATCTTTAACCAGATTTGTATATATTTCCTCTGTATATAAGTTTAATATTTGACCAGGTTATAGCGAGTTAGACTGTAAAAAATGTTGATGGGGTTCAAAATGTGTCTTTAACTCTCCTCACAGACAATAAATACTTGATGTATTAAAATAACATTTTGGCATTTCCGGAGTTTCTATAACTTCTAACCATTACCCTCTTCTTGTAAAGTATTCTCTCGACTCAATCCCACCTCCCCCACCTACTCGAATTGTAATTCGTGATTTCCAAAATGCTAATTGACAATACTTTCAACAAAAATTAACTCCAACACAAAGATGGATCAAAATCCTCAAATGGACAAAATACTCCATCCAACACAAAAATGAATAGTCCAGATCAAATAGACCGTCCGCTTCTGAAAGCATTCAAAATAAATCTATAAAGCTAAATAGGCATCCATTTCCCCCAAATACCGTTACCATGATCCGGGAGAAAAGAAGAATCTATCGATAATTTTTGTCACGTAGGTATCCCGTAATCACAACCGAGTGGAATAGACTCAATGCTCTAATTAGACGCAAGGTAATTGCGTACAAAGAAGAGTGTTGAGTTGAAGCAACATCCAAACTAAATTACCGGAACGGTAAGAAATTCTGGCAGAAATTCCGAATCCTCACAGGACAAATATCTAATGCCAAATCTCAACTGAAAGATCTCCAAAGCACACTTGTATAGTCTCTATCGCAATTAGCAAAAGTTTTGCATGTCATATGGAACAAATCTATCAAATTCCACACAACCCACTCTTTGCCAGCAATTTTCTGGCAGAAACCAATTCTCTTGTGGACACTTTTGCAAGCATACAAACACCCATAATCAGTTTTCCAGAATCCGATCACATCCTGTTTCTCATCACCGCAGACGAGGTCTTCGAATCCTTAAAAGCCGGCAAAAACACAGCTCTTGGAAATGGGTCACATGATTCTCAATCTACGCGAATCAGTCAGTTTTGATAGAAGCCGTAGAAGCAAACATCACTTGCATTATTGACCAGAGTACTCTTGTTATACTTGAACACGTGGTTTAAAATTGTACCATAAGAATGAACCGTAGCTGCAACCAACATTTTAATGAAATAATCTTCAAAAAATAAATAGTATCCATTGTTCTTTCAGTTTCGATTTTGATCACATTCACATTCGATCACATTCGATTTTATGTGGACTATTTCTAAATATTTTCATGAACCTCAGTGAATCACCTCTTACTGTATAACTTTCCTTTTCATTTATTTGCAAATTTTTGAGCACTCCAAATTCACAAAAACCGTCACTTCTTTCTGATTTTCGTAAATAAAAAAAATTACTATATGAAACACCCAATTAGCTTAAAAAAGCGAATCATGTTATATGAATCGATTTCTGGCATTGGTGGAAGCCATTATCAGTATCCTCTGCTGTCGGTAGCGTTTTGTCACCAGTTAATGAAAATCAACCACTCAAAACACTGCATGACATACCGCATGATTTTTTTTTTGGGAGATTTAGGAACGCCCTTTACGCACGTCCTATTCTGGTTCATGTATTGTTTGGAATAGTGTGGGATTTATCTTCATAAATAAGTCAATACCCACTAAACCCCTTCCCCCTTAGTTCTACCAGCCCCCTGGAATCGTACATAATGTGCATGAAGGCTGAAAATATGGTTTTTTCGCAGTTTTCTTTCCGCTCGTATCTGCTTGGTCAATTTATATTGTCCCAGCCGAGTTAGAGCCTATGTTTGAATTCCTGATATCGGCCTCTGCCCGTTGTTTCTTCTGAAAGACACATGTCGCAAAGTTAGAAATCGTTCTCAAAATTTCGCGATCTACTATCATTTTACCAATCAGCAGGTCAGCGTTGATGTCATGGGTCTGCGCTTGAACCAACTTGGCTCTTTCGTTAGCCCATCTGGGACAAATTACAAGCACGTGTTCGACATCGTCATCTTACGAGATACAGTACTCACATTCGCTACGAGGGCGTTTTCGAATGTGGCACAGATAAGTATTGAAGTTCCTGTGTGCCGTCAAGAGCTGCGTTAGCCAATATGTGGTTTCGCCGTGGTTCCTTGCGACCCAGCGCTCTACATCGTTAACCAGTCCGTGTGTCCAGCGGCCTGATGTAGACTTGTCCCATCTACTCTCATCATTCAACTAAGGAGGCTTGCCTTAGTAAGTTACTTGGGACTCCCGTCCTGTGCCTCTTGGCGCCTGAGGTCTGCAGGGACAACAGCTGGGACATTCTGAGGTCTGCAGGGACAAGAGCTGCTATAACCTCCGCTGCGTCAGTGGACATCGTCCGATATCTGCGTCTAATTCTGAGCGCTACCGTTCTGGTTGCCCTTCTTAGTAGGTATTTAGTTGTTCTAATCACGCTACCCACGCAGGGGCTGCGTATAAAAAGTTGAATGAACCACCGTCGGTAAAACCCTTCTTTCCCCCTCGCCCGGTCCTCCAATATATGGCATACGTCTGCTGATTGCGGCTTCCACTGCTTTGCTTTATTCGTCACTTCCACTACTTTTTGGGTGCTACTTGAAGTTTGCTTCAAGTATGACACCTAGATATTTTATTTCTCGTCTAATCGGTACTTTAGTCGATCAGTACATCCCTTAGCGATTAGCAATCACGTAGGAAGCATATTGTACACAATGCATTATTACACAAATCTATGAATACAGATGGCAGTTGACGAAGAAACACCTAAAGTGAGATGAACCATGTGAGATGAACCACGGTGGGTTAGCGGCTCATAATGATTCATCTCACTTAAGTTTTCGTCAACTGCCATCTACGTTCATATATCTCTAATTTATAGAGATTTTTGAATGTAGATGACAGTTCTCTGTAATTTACAGATCTCTGTAATTTATACAGATTTATAAACGTAGATGGTAGTTGATGAAATAACGCCTAGAGTGAGATGAACTTAAACGTTTTGTATAAAACATAAATAATATTTAAATATATCCATGCAACTGAAAATTAAAAAAATTATATTAGGTCCATTCTAAAGGTCTCAAATTCGGTATATACGAGGATTATGGTAATTACACGTGTGCTGGATATCCGGGAATTTTGGGATATTTACAAACGGATGCGCAAACTTTCGCATCGTGGGATGTAGACTATATCAAATTGGACGGATGTTATGCACATCCGAGTGAAATGGACCGAGGTTATCCAGAATTTGGATTTCATCTGAATCGGACAGGCAAACCAATGGTTTATTCCTGCAGTTGGCCAGTATATCAAATTTATGCAGGCAAGTAATTTATTATATCGTTACGTTTAAATTTGTGACATGGAATTGAGTTAGCTTTAGCATGATACGTAAGTTTCACTTCTAGTGAAAATCCATTCCATTCAACAGGCAATAGTAGAACTTCAATTTATTTAGGACGTAGTCATAACTAATAAAAGCTTACTTGAGGGTTTTAATAAGTTTGTACTTAAATACAATTGATAATGAATAACACTTTATGGCACCTTGTTGATTAAAGCTAAAGATTCAAACTTAATAAAACAAATACGGTCCTTACATTGAATAAACACAATTCAAATAAAACACTAAGTATTCCATTAATAAATAAATAATTTATTTTACGTGAATTACTGGTTAATAGTTAATTCGTATGTAGAGATTTAATTCAATTAGTCAGGTATAAATAAAACTATAACCGCCCATCAATAATAAAACACTAAAGTAACAACAGTAAAACAATCTATTTATACTTTCAACTGATTTAAGGCTTAAATTAATTAAGTCACATAAGTCACAATCTTTTTATAATTAATTTAAATAAAATTCATAATTATTTAGCTTTATATTAGATACCAATTTGTTATGCTGCATGCAATTAACTATTCGAAATAAAATCATAACTTAATTAATGCGTATGAATTCCTCAAATCATTTTATTTATAATAAAACAAATACCTACTCACAACTGCACATCTGCCATAGTTCTCAAAAAGAAAAATGATTAAAGAAAACGCGCACATTAAAATAAACTTTTAGATTAAACTTATTACCTTCTAATAAAATTCTAATTATTTTGTCCACTGACATTCGTCTTTTATCCTATCATCTCGGCTCATGCCGATATATTTCGTAGTGAGATGCAAAGAGTTTCGGCAGCATTCCTGCACCACTCTTCTGCTTATTAAAAAGTCTACTACTAAAAATTCTTTTTTAGTTATCTCTCTCTTAACACCCAACTTATTCGCACCGAACTTATTCGCATAAAAATACTACTTTCTTATCTCCTTTCTATTTCTAACTCGCGTCTCGACAAGTTTTCCCTTCACCTACGAAAGGACACCTGTGTTCTAATTCCTCTTGCATGTCTATTTTCCTAGCAAATATGAAATCCGATTTGCCTGAGATAATCAATTCCTTAGATCATTTAAAATATTTAAAGATATTTACATTAGAATCCCAAGAATTGAATACGTCTAATAACTTTTGGCGTTACAGTATAATACTTTCGAAAAGCTTTGGAAATTAATATATTAGAAAAGCCCGTAACGTTGGCTTTTGTAAGAGTCGAAAGTATTTATTTTATTAAATATTCGTAATGGAGACAATAAATAATATTTGTATTATTTTATTTAGAATTATAATAAATCATTTTTCTTTTTAATAGGGATGCAACCAAATTATTCATCAATCGTACAGAGTTGTAATCTGTGGCGAAACTATGACGATATACAGGATTCGTGGGCCAGTGTTGAAAGTATCATTGATTACTACGGGAATAATCAGGATGTGATGGTAGCGAATGCGGGACCAGGTCATTGGAATGATCCAGATATGGTGAGTAGAAACCTTTTTCTCTTTTATTAATTACTAGCTAAACCCGGCCGTGCTTCGCTGTGGCTTAGTCTGATATGAAATGAATCTCAGCCTAATATGAAATGCCGACATGGCCTACTTGATGCAGCCAACGATATGGCCTAATTGCCGTGGCCACAGGCCACGGCAATTAGCAATGTTAAATATATTGGGTTGTTTGGGGTTACGTTTTGGGTATAGTATAACACAATAACACAATACCGGTAGATATTTTATATATCGGTGTGAGACGTCAATAGTAGTAAATTTCTTAATGTAAGAAGTGCCCCTAAAGTTTAGGGAGCCTTTGGTAAATGTGAGAGATGAATGTATAATTAAAATCTTGGATACACTCTGTATGACGTTGGGAGATGTGGTGAGTTGTATAGATTTTCCAATTATACAGGATGCTAAAACATAATACCGTAGTCGCAAATAGTTAATATGTATGCTAGTAATAGATATTATATATTTGTACCACGCCGTATAATGTGGAACCAACGGAATTGAAAAACATAGTCAGTTTCATGTATGCAAGTTATGTATAAATAAAACTTTTGGTTCACTCTGTATAACGGCGAGAGATTATGTTAGTTGTACATATATTTTACTGTTTGAGGTTATGTTTCGGTATAATATAGCGCAATATCAGTAGATAAAAATGCAATTGTTCCAATGAGGTCTAAACAAAAAACAGGTGGTAACTAGATTTGTAACCAGATTTAAAATAGATGTAACTAGATTTGAAAAAGTAACTAGATATAAAAAATAATTGACAAAAAATATATACCAGAGACGTACAAAAGTTTCTTGAATAAAAACAAAATGACATCAGTTAACAGTTTTGTTGAATATTGACAGCTGGAGGACCGTAAAATATCCAATATGATGGTTTAGAGAGTATATACTACGTATAATAGTTCACAAACTCAGTGTCCCCTCGTAGATGATGGGGATACTGAGTATGTACCCTCTGAACGTATTTCAGGTTCTGTCGTCGTCACGTGATTGACATAAAGTGTGTACACACTTACATTTCAATAAGATGAAGGGATTTTAAATAATTTTTGTTGTTTGAAGTATGTTTTGGTATGACGCAATATTGGCAAATATAACGCAATAGAACCAATATGTTGCGCACTCCAAGATGATCGCCGGTCCTGATGTAGGTAAAAAGACATGTCATCGAGAGGTTTCTAAACAAAAACCACATGTTACACAAAAAAAGCACATGGTCTGGTCCAAAGTCCCTGCTGAAACCCCACCCCAAATATAAAAGTAAGTCTATATTACCGGTTCGGTAAAAATAACTGTAAGAAATATACAAGAACCGTACAAATAGTTTGAATAAAATGACGTCTCTGACAGTTTTGTTAAAGTGAGACCCCTGTAAAATATTAAAATATATAATATTGAGGTTGAAAATAAGTATATTTGCTCCTTGATTGGTTCGGTAAGGCAGATAACTTACTATTTCTAAGGTTGTTTCCAATGGCTGTTTACCAGTGCACCGTATAAGGGTGTGAGATGTCGGTAGCTGTTAATTGCGTAATATAAGAAGCCGTCCTACAATTTAGGGGGCCCTTAGTAAATGCAAGAGGTGTGTGTATAAGTAAAATGTTTGATTAACTGTAGATTATGTGGATAAATGGTGTGAGTTGTATTAATTTTGGAAATATACTTGCAAAATATGTTTCATTTATATAATGTACATAAAACGTATAAACTATTTATAATACACACCACAAATGACATCGTGACGTCATCCGTCATCATAACGAATTAGAACAAATTGAGAGAAGGCCTAGGCGGTAGAATCAGCGGTCGGCATCAACTTAATATTCTTGATGATATAATAAATATATTTCTCCGGATTCCCCTTCTCCTATCTTCCGCTATTCCCCTTATCTTTACTTATCAAACTTTTCCACGATTACCCCTATTATCTCCCTGAACATAATTACACCAACTTATGCCTATTAGCCGTACTTATCATTATCCCTATTTATCCCTCTTATTCTTACATATAACCATTATCCAACCTTACCCTACTTTCTTGCCCCACATGCCCCTGTCTTCCCCATATTATCCCTACCTACCTTCCGCTTATCTTTCTATACCATTTCGCACGCTATCCTCGGCCCAGTCGACCCGTTCATTGTGCGTGTGCTTGACCGGGTGTGTTGAGTCATCGAAGTCTGCGTCTGATTGGCCCAGGTGGCGCCCTAAACTAGATTTGTAACTAGATGTAAAATAAAAGTAACTAGATTGAAAAAGCAACTAGATACTACAAGGATCAGTATAAAATATAAGTAACTAAAAATATACCAGGATCAAACAAAATTTTTGAATATAAACAAAATACATAATTAACGGTTTGGTGAAGGTTGACAGCTGGGGAACATTAAAATATCCCATATGATGGATAAGAAGTATATGCTAGATACAGTATATGTTGATAGTAGATTTTGAAAAATCTACATATAGTAGATGTTGAAAAATCTGGAGCCTGCAAAACGTCAGTGTCTCGTCGACCTATGAATTTTAATAAAAGTAGTAAGATGTGGTACCTAGATTTGAAACTAGAGGTGGATGCAAACTTTCAGTGTAAAGAAGTATATCTTACATACAGTAGATGTTCTGAATACTAACAAAAGTAAAAAATTGTATTATTTGAATGCGGAAATGTGTAACTGGAAGGGGGCGCCACGAGCACAAGATGACATCAGTTTTTTGCTATTTGCTTCCGTTTATAGTGCTAAAAAAATAATTGTGTGAAAAGGCACAAAAATGCGCAACCAATTTCATGCAGATTTCCAGGTCGTTGCTTGTGGTGATGGTGTTTAACATACTGCAAGAAAGAACGGTTTCTGTGTAAATTTTTAGGTACAATTGTTATAATGGTCTATGTTTTATTTATAAGTAACCATTAGTTTAAATATGGCGGCGGTTTAAAGTCTAGAGATCTACATGCAGATAAAGCTGAGTTGTACGTCATTGCTTGTCGATACTAAACATTTGGAGAGAGATGGCGCTTGATGTATGATTATAACAATTGTAATAGATTGAATGGAATTATTGTCTTAATAGTATAAGTGTGGCTGAGGAATTGAACCGGCATCTAGAAGGCCGAATGAATGGAAGTCAAGGACTCAAATCAATGCACTACTTGGTTGCATGCATAGAATTGCGGTGCATGATGATTATAAAAAGTATATTCGCATATATAACGCTTCTTGTGAGGAATATTAAAGATATGCAGCGTTTCAAAGTTACCTGACAAGTTACTTGGTAGCGCAAGGCCCCTAGATTTTAGGGGGCCTTCAATTTGTTCCATGTACACTTCATCCAGGTAACATGTGCAATCTAATTGCGTGTTCTGTGCTTTTATAACTTAAAGTATTCTAATTCAAAATGGAATTAAGTATTTATTTGCAATAAAACCTAATGATGTAAAAATGTGTTTGAAACAAATCAATTGTACAAATAATAAACAATTATCCGATTTTAGTCAAAAAATAAAACCAATGAAACATTAACTTTCTACTTTGAACCAATCGAACCACAAACGCCTTCATCTCTTTTGGTAACATTAAGAGCTGATACTTCGACTACTTCTGGACAAGATCTGTTTGCAGATGAGCTGCGCTACATAATCATCTTTCATGATGTCAAACTGTTGAGCGGATTGTTTAAATAAACCCCCTTTCACGTCACCATGGTAATCATTATCTACTATACCAGCACCAATATCAATATAAAGTTTAACAGCCAAACCCGATCGTGATGCAATCCTATCATGATAGCCTTCTGGACGTTGAAATCTTGATACCAGTATACACTATTTCTTTTCCAAGACTCGAAACAATATAATTGTAAGCGCATGGAAATGCTTTTGGTAGGTGCATAAGCGTCTTATAACTTTAATGAATCGTAGAAGCGTAAGTAAAGTATTGTAGTCATCAGACGTGAGAAATACAAATACGTGAGAGAGAAATACGCAAACCAGATAATCGAGATGCTAGCTGACTAGATGGAGATTGCACCAAATTTCAAGATTGTAACGCAAAATTTGAAATAAGAATTTGCATGTACATTGTTGAAACACGAAGAGACTAACAGACAACAGAGAGTAGTAAGTTTATTCGAGGTAGTTAAATGAGCACGTACGTTTAAATTATGTTGAAGTAGTACGAGGAAACTCTCTAATAGGAAACTCTCTAATTGTCGACATTCCGAGTGTTTGGAAACAAATTCAAATTGAAAGATGTCAGTCATTCATAACAAACATTCAAAATATTACCCATAACGGCCACGAAATTTAGATATGATTTATATATGTGAACCACTGACCAGGGATCAGCAAAACCAGTCACTTAGCATCAATTAGCCTTTGTAAGCTCATCCCGTTTGAATACGCTAACTTCATAATGCAAAGTTAACAATCTGCGCAGTGTACAAAAGTTGGCGTGTTTGTAGCTACTTTTAACATGATATAATTACGTTTGCATAGTGCTTTAGGTGTTAGGGATCCACACAACTGAAGAGGAGAATCAGAAAGTGGGTATTTTAATTAAGCCATGTTTCTGGATTCTAGGGTTTTATGGTATGGAAACCATAGTTATATGGTTTAGAAACCAATGTTTTTCCTGGTGGTTTTGGAAATCACTGTTTTATGGTTCAAAAAACCACGGTTTAATGGTTTAGTAATCAAATTTTACCCATAGCTTTGGTAATCAATGTTTTATGATTACCATAAAAGCATTAAAAACCATGCTTTTATGGTTTAGAAACCCAGGTTTTATAGTTAAGAAAACAAGGATTTATCCATGGTTCTGGAAACCACGGTTTTATGGCTTGGAAACCAAGGAATCTCCAAAATAATCTATGAAACCAACATAGAAAGCAAACAAGGATTAAACACACTTCCTCTAGCCTATCTGTTAGAGACATAGATATGTGAATATCATATTTCTACCCATAAATGATTTTTAAACAAAGAAGTACATAATGTTTAGAATACATTTGAGTATCTAATAGACTAAGACAGGTGCAGTGGATATGAAAATGTTTCTATATAAGAAAAGCACAATGAAAATAGAATTATCTTGTCAGTTACTTGGTAGCGCAAGGTCCGCTAGATTTTATGGGGCCTTCAATTCGTTCCAATAATGCAACATCTCGGCAATATATGCGTGTGAACAAAGGTAACTGCGTTTTGTGTCTACCTTCAATACGATATTAAAACTGAAACAAAGTCAAAAGGTACTTGAAGCAATACGTTTCATTCACACAATCCAGGAGGCAAGGAGCCTCCAAGAAAATCTACTAAACCGACAATCAGAAGAAGAGATATGAAAAATCCCATGTTGATATAATGATAATTGCAGTGAACATCATAACCCCATAAAAACACGGAGAACCAATCCCAAGCATCTAGAAAAAAATATATTTAGGCACCACCACGATTGGAAATTCAGAGTGGCATCATACAAACATTGGACATAGTAGACGATATCGTTGGGGGACATGTTCCTCGTAGGCATTATATTAAACTGTGTATAGATCGGTCACGTTATGAGGGGGGAGCGGTACGAGTTCCTCCGACTCCTCATCGAGGGAAAGATCGAGGGCAAACGATCTGTGGG
>WYDF02076814.1:0-11267 GCA_009867245.2 Adranes taylori | reverse complement strand
TCTTCATTCGCGAGCAGAGGGCCTCGCAAAATGAATCTTGCCCACATAAATTTATGATCTTGCGCCGCCACTGATCAAATTAATTATTAATGAATAAGTTAAGGAATTTAGGTGATATAACGAAATTAGTATAGTTAAGCACAAAAGTATTAGTTTTAAAATTACGCGAATATAAAATAATTAAATATTAAAAATAATTATGATAGGTATTTTGCATATATACGAAGTATAAAATAATTTTAATAATTTTACTTAAAAAATAATATAGAACATTATTGACGAATTAGATTTGATAGGGTTGAGAACAACTTGTAATTATTGTGCATAGTAGGAAATTTCTGTGATAAGTTCTATGGCTCTTCTAAAAGTAAAGAAACTACAATTTGTGACTTATTGCTCTTCTGAAATCCTGACTTGACGACCTCTGGCCTATACAATCCGCAGATACATAATATAATTAAGAATGAGTAACAACTTGATATAAATCATATAATAAGCAATATTTTGTACATACCGCAATAAGTTCGTCATAAACTGGTTCTATAAGAAACTTATCCAATCTTAAAGCCTACGAGGATAGACTGCATTGCATATTAATATTAAAATCTTTTATCTTTCTCAAGCACATTGTACTCGCCCAGACTGCACAATAATATTCTAATCAAGGCAGCTATGATCGGTATTTTGTCAAAATGGTTGATAGTAGATCTATTTCACAAAATTGTTTAGATTACAATTTTTAATGCAAAAACTTGATGCTGGCAACATTTTATTACTTTAGTCAATACCTAATCACAAGCACATTCGAATTTAACTAATTTTAATGTTTAAATTAAGTTTAAATTAAGTTATTAAACACAACATTTTTTAATAATTGTTCCACGAATAAACAGTAACCAAACACACGTAAATAACGTAGATCGAACTGGATAAATCAATCTATCTTTTTTTAATTGATAACTTTTCTCCGTTGTCTTTTACACCTCGTATAAAGAAATTATATGTACAACTAGCCCCCGGTAATTACGAAGGATATGTTCCAGAGAAATTGCGTTCAGCGAAATTTCGCAATTAACGGGAGATTTAATGCTAAGTGTCCACTTGAGATAAAATAGTCTCGAGCGTTGTCTCGAGACTAGACTCACAAATGTATATGGACCTAAGAGCACTCTCGGAGTCAAGCCGGTGCTGGTCTCAGAGACTGCACGTTCGCAAGTGGACATGTTTATTCTAGCTCTCGTGACATAGTCTCCAGTCTTCTGTCATTGTTGGAAGGGGTCTCAGCTTTATAAAAAAGCGTGTATTTAATTTGATTTTGTCAAAATAAATTACATAATTTTTTTGCTAATTTGATAAAATGAGCGCACGAGAGTGGACAGATATGGAAATTTTTCAATTAATCAATCTTTATGAGGAACAGGAATTTTTGTGGAGTGTTAAACATAAGTTGTGCAGCGATAGTGATAAAAAAATAAATACGTATGAAGAATTTGCGACAAAATTTAAGAATTGTGGTGCTAACGAAATACTAACTTACGTAATCAAGTACGTAATCTATCTTAAATTGAAATTATACTTCGATTCACATTGTAAGGACAAGTAAATAAAAATCCAATAGATTAAAAATTAATTTAAGAAAATTAAATTTATAAAAAATAATGTACTTCCTTATGACCTGAGATCAGTAAATTTGCGTGCTATTTACTGAACATCTGTCAGTCTCAAGCATTTAACTTTCAGGTTTCACATGAACTACAAAAGATGAAAAAAGTGAAGAGTGGTTACCCATTTCCTTACGCAACACTCCTTTTTTTTCACTTTCCATTTTTGTACATCTTATACGCAATTTAAAACCTAGGGCCTGACGCCCATCCATTTTGCAAAAATTAAATTAAGAACACATAAACATGCGATCAAGTCACACAGCAGACTGCGTGTTGACTCTCAAATCGACACAGAATTATCTCGAGGCTGCAAGTGATCTCAAATGGATAACACCCTGAGACCAATCATGAGACTTTCTCTCGAGATTTTATCTCAAGTGGGCACAGTTTAAAACAAATCATTTTAGAGTAT
This sequence comes from Adranes taylori, assembly GCA_009867245.2. Classification (NCBI taxonomy): domain Eukaryota; kingdom Metazoa; phylum Arthropoda; class Insecta; order Coleoptera; family Staphylinidae; genus Adranes; species Adranes taylori. The sequence goes on along the minus strand of WYDF02076814.1, from coordinate 9,191 downwards.
AAAAAAATTGATAAAATAAACATTATTAATATGAAAATAAATGTTTTATATAGCATACAACTAATATAATATTGAACAAAACTGAAAAAAAAAATTACTACTGTTTACAGAACTTAATTGTGCTAATCAAAGCAGAATCGTAATTTGTGTATAACTATTATACTGCTTTTTATATTTTAATATGTTTGTAACATAAAATAATTTGCTCTTGCATGAGATTCAGGGTTGGGTTAGGAATTCGTTTGTTCTTAATTCTTATAATAAAGTACTTAATTTCTTATATGATAAACACAGAAAGGCAATAACGAGTTTAAATAGTTTGGTTTATTGTCTAGTATTTATAACTGCAAATATATGACTCGAAGCGCGATTTAAAATGACTGACAATAATATTGATCCTGGATATAATTAAAAATTTGTTAGGCTGATCCAGTTCCTCTTCTTCCATAAAAAAAATAAAGCAAATAAAGAGTTACGAATTAATTCGATTGTACGTATCTTATTCTATAATGTCTCTTCAGCTATGAGTACGGTTCTGGAATGAAACATTTCTTCTGTACCAACGGCATTGAAGTTGCAATTGTCGACGTTGACTGGATCAATAACCTTGGTTGAATAATACGTGGATGAAGGTCGAACTGAGCATTGGCAGATGTAGAACTTTATCGATGCGCTGTTGTGGTAGGATATTCGTAGATATGCACGTAGGTGTAGAAATGCATTGAAACGTTGTGATAACAGGCTTTTTGTTCATGGATAGTGATGTTGTGGATATTGACTAATAATTTGCGTTGACGGAATAAATTTGACCTCTGCCGCAGTACTTAAACTGGCGTCTGTAATGTCCTAGAACTCGACATTACCGATAATATTACAGACATTACTCTCGAATGGCCGGTGCTTTCTAGGTAACGTCTTCATCTCGTGTTAGTCTGCATATCTTGCATCGATGTCAAGGATAATGGGAAAATAATATGAGAATAAGAGTAGAAGAAAATGATAATTAATTGGAAATCGAAAGATTCAGCAGAAGATGTGTTGTCGGATACTTAACTTTTTTTTTGTTTCGCAGAAGTTGAATTTTATTTTTTAGAATTATAATTTACTTATTTTATTTTCGTAGATTTAAGATATTGTTTGAATGTTTGACATTTTACTTTAAGCTTAAGATCAGATTATCACTGGATGCGATCATTCTCGCTGGCCAAAAGGAATTGACTAGGTCTTATTTCAGAATTAAAGCTTTGGCCTAACGCGATTGAGTTCTCGCAGCCATCCAAAGACAACAACTCGAAAAGTGCGTCTCTTCTGATGCTGGCCTGGAAGGCTCCTTCTATGCGAATTTTCTGGAAAGGGAAATCATCTGTTGCGCTGTAGTGTTTTGCATAAGCCGATGGCTTTTGACAGCGTCTGCCGCAGAAAAGGCGGAGTTTGAAAACAGACTCTGCTACAAAATATGTAGGAAGGTGATACTTCCGACCAATCGAAAGTCTCTTCCTGATACGTTAAGAAAATTTAAGGGTCAAAGTTGCATTAATTCGTTTACAATTATTTAATGAAAATTCAAGTGGTATTAGTTTATAATAGGTGGTGGTCACATCAGCGGTGGAAATAGCAGCTTGGTGCGGCTAAAATATCAAAGTATCTCACAGAAAAACGCCTCCCTCAAAAATACGTTAAACTAATAGCTAATCAGATTGTTAAGCGCCACAAGGGTAAAAAGCTTAACGAACATTCAGAGAATTGTTGTAGGATGAAATTTCCTGTCTGAACTTGCATAAGCCGACAAAAGAAAAATGTACGTTAAACGATCGTCTTCGTTCATAAAAAAAAACTAGACATCGGAAATTTTAAATACGACAATGTACTTGTGCATAGATAAAACGGGCCGCTTCGTTTCGGCAAGTACAAAGCTCTTGACGTGCTCATATGCCGCTTGCTTCTTATTGGCGCGCAACTGGTCTGATGTTTTTATTTGTATAGATTTGTGCAGGTTGTAGAAGCTGACGACCTTGCACTTTAATTGAATTCTTTCTGGGTTTTATTTACATATTAAGATTACACAGGATGGTTTTATATATATTTTTTCTTCTTAATTTATCTAATTTACTGATTAATTGATTGATTAATATATATTAGATTACATTTAATTATACATCTTATATTTCTTTGATGAATTAGATTAGTCAATTTAGATATATATTATTAGAGGATCTCTCATTTAATTTATGATTTATTAAGGAATTGCTTATTGCGATTATTAATTAATTGAATTAATGAGTCGGATATCAGGTGGATATGCGTTCTGAAGAAAATTTCAATATTTCAGCAGATCAACGTCTTAAGGATTTAACAAAGGTGATTGTAATCTTAATCTTTTATATATTTACGTGTACTTTACACATATGTTGTTAGTATATGAAAGATAAAAAGAATAATAAAATTTTTATGTAGAAATATTATTGAAACAATGCTTTTTTAAGCAACCTTTGTGTATATTTGCATATATATGTGTAGATATGAGTCGTAAGCAATTCTTTTACCCTTAATCCCCAAGGGATGGCTCTATATGTTGATAGAGGACGAAAAATAACCATAGACGATATTTTAACTCTACGTGCTTGGTTAAATAAATCCTCCTATTTCTCGTATATCTTTGCGATTGGCTATTCAGTTTTATCTGATTTTCTATACTATTTTTACAGATTGGTCGTACGTTCACCTCACATTTACTTTTATTCTGCGACTTATACAAAACTAAAAATATTCCTTAAAAAAATGTTGAAAAATATAATACTTATCCAAACTGGTTTAGATATAGTATTACAATTATAACTCAGATGTCATAATCAGCAAAAATATTATTTTTAATAGAATAATGTATTAATTTTTAATGACCTATAATAATTAATAATATTTTATACGAACGTCTAAGGGCCCATATTAAGTTCTAACAAACTTCAAATAGATGGCACCTATTGAGCTTAGACGTTATTATTTTCGTTATATTTATAACAGTGACAGTTGCATCCAATCTTCTGAGGTTTGCCTCATTAAATATTAAAACGCTCAATAGCTAATATTCGCATTAATAAACGTTTCTACATGATATAATAGAACGTATATATTCTTAAATAACTGATAAATGTTTCTCACTTAAAAGTGATTTTCTTTTCAGAATTGAATACTATACACTTGATTTGGCTCGAAATAAATCTCTATCCTATCGCTACAGCTAGCGGAGAATAAAAATCTGTGAAAAAAGCGACTTCTCTTTTTGGGTCAACGAGTATAATGTTACCAATCCATTTCTGCGTTATTAATAAGCCAATATTTACGCACAAATGAATCGCATCGATTCGGAAGAGAATACAAAAGTTGTTCAGAATTTTTAGGCGACGACGACCTTTTTTTGTCTTGTCTGGATTTTTTTTTTGTTGCAAATATCTTTCTCGTCATACATACACTTTTTGTATGATTTTATTCCGATATTCGAACAATATGCGATTCAAATAAGTATGTACATGAAAAGGAAAAGTTTCTCTTATATTTAAGTTTTATAGAAATAAAATATAATAAAAATGTTTGAAAATATTTTTATTTAATAAAAAATATATTAAATAGAAATCACAAATATAAATTAAAATAACAAAAAAATGAATATAAAGTATAAAATTTATTTTTCGTTTTTACTTTATTGTTTTACTTTATTGTTGCTAACTTCCCAGGAATGCAGCTTCAGCCAATATAATTTATGGCAACGGTACTATGCATCTCCGTCTTACAGAGGGAGGTATCAAAATCAGTTCCTTCTGGCTGATCTTCACTCTTTATCATTTGCTAGCGGTTTATCTGTCCTACAGCTATAAGGCCTAGTTTGATCCTGGTCTCGTTGGTCTGGATTTCATTTCTGGTTTGGTCATTTCGTATGTATGGTAATAAATCGTTTCCACAAAAACATGTGCTGGCCCACTCGAATACACTGATTTGCATGTTGTGGTCTATTTCATCATAGCATGAGTAGTAGCACTGATTTTCATATTTTCAATTCGGATAGATATCGTTGCCATACTTTAGTAAATCGCTCAACTTTTTGTCGTTTTCGTTCTGACAAATTCTCTCTTTTTATATAGGCTGCTCAATTCAACTATCAAAAATAACTTTTCAATTTTCATGTTTTCTCCTTTCAATTTTACAGTTTATATTTTCTTTCTGTGATTTTCGTTAAACCACTGGCAATGGCTTTTCTGGATTTATCGCGGTATTGTGCATTTCTATCCAGAGACGGTCCAGAAAATACTTTGGTTTAATGTGCACCAAAATTTGCCAACTGTAGTATATCTACTTCTTTAAGGGTTTAAATTACCACATAAAATTTCATTGGGAGGGGTTTGCTACATTTAGTTACATAAACACAGATTTAATGATTCTAAAAAATGAGTTGAATCTTATTTCGATATAAAATGCTGAATTACATAGAAGATCGACAATTCTGATTCTACTCCTAGAAGAACTACTCTGGTGTACTCTGACAAGAGCTAACCCCGTGAGGCGCTCATGTCCTGTTCTGTTTCGGATGTATCTAGCAAGTCGTCTCAAAGTTGGTTAGGTCCGTTTGAGAGTCGCTGTTAAAACGGGCAGAGTTGCAGAAATTTGCAGTAATGACTTCAAGAGCAGTACATTGTTATTCAGAAGAATCTATCCACTTTGCCTATTCAGCGCATTCTCAAAGTCAGATGGCAACGCTTTTTTATCATTAGGGCACGTATAGTGCTCCTAGTCCTTTTGGAATAGTCCGATAGTATTTTTCTCTATTTTGGTTTGGCACGGAATTCTCGCTATTTATGACACAAATTTCACCAGTCTATTCAGTCTATTCAGTGTGTGGAAGCAATCATACATCATTTTTTAGACCGGCGAGCGGGATACGTAGCGTGTATATCATATACGCATTGCAGACACCACACACACAGCGTAGGCAAACAGCAAACAGTGAATACAGCTAATAGCATACCAACGAAACACAATAAAACTATTAGGTCGTTCTTATATTACGTACGTAATTACATATATTACTCGTGTTTACGTTTTAGCTATTACAGAACCATGTTATTATTATTATTTATTGATTTTATTATTTTTATTTACATAACAAAGGGACTTTGTTACAATATATATTCGATGTTATGTAATTAATTCGTTTGGATGAGGATAGCTACTTATCTTTTGCCTATTTGTTAAACTTTTATTAAAGTTCATTAATATAAAACATTTCATTTAGATGATTTCCTTTATAATTCATTTTAGTGTCAATAAACTACGAGGGTAGTTTGACGTAAATCTACCCTAAGTAAGAAAACGCACGACTTTTGATTTTTTTATCAAGACGACTTTCCAACTTCTTCGTCCCTACCGAAAAGTAATTTTGCTCGAGCTCTTCAAAATAGTGGAAAGTTTAAGTCATCACTTCATCGTTTGTTGCAAAACGGCGTCCTTTGAGTCATTTTTTTAGGTTTGGAAACAGGAAGAGGTTGTAAGGGGCTAGATGTAAGGGGCGTTGAAATGGTCCAATAATGCTGCGTAGTAATCGCCAGTTAGGTTTTACCCTTTGTAAAGTAATCAATAATAATAGTACGACCATGAACAAATTCCGGTTTCCAAAACTTAACTGTTTCTAGCGACGATGCAGACTCTCTATGCACAGCATCCAGTTCGGCTTTGATTTCTGCATTGTTTTTCTCTTTCTTGTGAAGGTACTTAATCACTGAACGATATTAGACTTTTTCCATTTTTCACAAAACACAAAAGTTGCTTGCTTGCGACGGCAATAAAAACCAATCTAATTGTTCTTTTTTCTTTAAATTTTGAGAGACATCATGCGTTGGATGGCAGACGTCAAAACTAATATGGCGTTCGTTGTCTCGTATCACCATCTATCGAAGGCTCGATTTATGTCAAACCACCCTCGTATATTACAAGGAATAATTTTAGGATGCGGTTACATTCAATTGTTAATTATTAAATTTAGATTATGTTTTTCTTTTAATATAAAAATTCATAATTTCAGTCTTCAATAATTTTAATCTTCAAATTTCACATCTTCAACTCATTAGATATTGCTTTTACAAATTTTAATTATTAAATCACATTAAAAATTTCTTTTTAAGTATTGTATCAGATATAATGACTTTTTAAATAATTTTTGTAGTCTGAAGATGGGGCACTTTTGGATCCCGAAACACGTCACGATATTTTAATTACAATAAAGTTGATTTCATTTTGGAGTAGGAGTACTGTGATTTTATTGTTTAATATATGACAATCTATCTCGCAAATCTGCAGGTGCCTATATATTTACAACATCCTTACATATCGCGAAGATATCACACAGGAAAGTCAGACGTATAGACTTCATCCGTATTAAATGAACATAATGTCTAATGCTGATAGACTTCGCAGATTAATTAATTGTCGTGTTATTATTTAATTATTTTATTCATTTGGCTTTTTTCATTTGAGGTTGTTCAACTGATAAGAATTGTTTATGCTCCTTCCTTATTAATATTTCTAGTTCCGAATTGACTTGATCATTGTGTGTAATCTGACTTCCAAATGTTGAGCCACGATTTTTTTTTTCGCTGACGGAATCCGGAGATTGTTATAGATTAAATATTTTAATAAGTGCACTAAGTTTTTTATAAGTTATCTGCCGAATAATAACATATATAATTTTTCATGTCAAGCTAAGTTTAGAAGTGTATAGATTTAGATGTTCTATCTCTTCTTTTAAGGCATTACATTTCATAAAACCATTTACTCTTCGACTACATGCAAATGCGTTTCCATATTTTATTTCTTCATTACCATTTTTACCCATTTCATTTGTTTACTAAAGTATTGTAATATAGCTTTAATAAATTTTAATAAATGTAATCTGTAGCATGCATAATATATTTAAGATAGACTAGAGTATTTCACTAAAAATAGAACACACAATTCTGCAATTTCATTCCGACTACATTTTGCGTAGAGTCCTCTCAATTCTGCGACATGATCCACAATAATGTATGCGATGCACGTTTACATCTCTGAAATGTATTTTGTATGCAATGTTGCCGTTTAATTACCGAATATTTATTTGTACTAATATATTAAATGTATACATTTAAATTAAAGAAGTTACTTTAATCACTAACATAAAAATTAATAAGTCTTATTAATATAGTATGTATAAACAATATTGAATGAAAAGTGAGTAAAGTATATTCAAATTAAGTTTGCCCTATTTTAAATTGCACGTTGGAATGTGTGTGCATGTTTTAAAATGCTAGACTGACAGAAAAAAATTAATTTCAGATGATATAATCTATCCAATTTGTCGTCGGAAACATATTTCAAATTAATATGATTTACAACTATAAATAAAGCAATTTAGTAATCTAAATACCTGGCAGTTAAACCACTATATATATACCCGCATCTCTATACTTCAACTTCAGGTCGATCAATATAATATCAATAGCGAAGACACCCGGAATAACAATTCGTATCTATTCGTTCGTCCGCCACCATGGGAACGAACGCACGACAACAAACCATATAAATATCAGCGATTGCGATGATACCTTCTTGTTCATTTTAGTATTAAGCAATTAGCGTAAGAGCATGTAGTGCATAGAGTTACGCATATAATATAGAACGCGGCAGCTATCTTAAACTTTGATGATGTTGCAATATAAGTTAATTTAAATGTTATAAATATTAATTACAGTATAAACCATTATTGTTAATTTTGCATAATTAGTTTAATAAGTATTGTGTAATAAATAAGAAAGAATTTAACAACTAAAACGATTCGTTTGGACTTGGCAATCGTAAATGTTTTAATCATGTGAAATTAAAATATTGAATTATTTGTTACTGTAACTAAATAAATTGCTTTATTTTGGCAAATTATGAAACGTATTTAAGTATCATATATATAATGTTGTAAGAGTATAAAATAAGTAAAACAAAATAAAAAAAATTTATTTGTAAAATAATTTTAAAACTAAATAATAAAATTTTTTAAAAACAAGGTTCATTAACGTGAGATCTTAATTCACTTGATAATTTTTAAGAATTATATATCGCTTACTATTATTTTGACATCACTGAAGGAATGCTTTTTAAATAACGTTTAATAACCTACAAGTTATGGGAAAAAATGAGTTACAGATGATTTATGAGATGTTGGGAATTTCATCAAGCTTATTTTGAAAAAAAAAATATTTTTTATTAATTTGAGGAAAAAATAATTTTTTTTATTTTTTCCTAAAACTATTTGCAGTAGATTGCATCTGAAGAACATTCAACCCTTAAACAATAGAACGATGAATTTTTCAATAGATGACATTTTCATTTTCTACTGCAGATGTACATGTGCCAATGAATAATTCAGTCCTGATAGTCTACTGATAATATGTCAGCTTAATTTATTGTAAAACTTTTTTATCAACAGAATCGGTTATAAACTATGAGAAAAATGTATGTTCAATTTGGTTCATCAAAAAAAGAAAACAAAAGAAACGCGGCGGAAAGATTCAATAATTAAATATCTAATGTAAACAATGTTTAAATATATTTTTATATTGTAAATATGTATGTAAAATATAGTAATGGGAATTCTGGTTCTACGCTCGGAACGTGATGGACCGTTTCGTTCCGTAAAGATGTCGCGATAAAATACCGTTCTCGTTCCGTTTAAAACTCAATAAATCTACTCCATATAATGACAAGGAAAAAGAACTTAAAATCAAGTGTTTAATCATCTTTATTTATTATTAGTACACTATATTATATTTTTTCATGTTCATCGTTGTTACATTTAATTACAATTTTCTTTAGGAAAGTATTAGGAAGTGAACATTTTAAATGTAATGATGCTTGTCAGTAATATTTTAAAGACTAACATTTTGTAATAAATAATATTAAGATCGTGAAGACTATGAATTTTTTCGTTTCATTCAATATAAACAAAAAAAATCATAACTAGATAGAAACAATTATAATAGTTATTTAAGCAGGTAATCATCGAAAATTGCGAATCATATATGAGAGACTACAAAGGTAGAGAAAATTCCGATGAACATTTTTGGGTGGATGGCCATTTCTGCTATTAAGGTATATTAAGCTTCATCAGCACCCACCTT
>WYDF02076803.1:0-11268 GCA_009867245.2 Adranes taylori | reverse complement strand
ATACCCGATTTATGAGAATTCTGATAGTGGATTGGTATATAGTTAAATTAATAAAGACCTTATTGCTGAGATGTCATGGTAAAATAAAATAGATAAATAGAAATATTTGAAATATATATATATTAAGAATAAATAAACACAATTCTCTTAAAGAAATCAGATTAAATTGTTTCAATAGGATATGAAGCATTTTTATCATCATCATTGCTGCTGAATCATTGGAGATTACATTTTCATCATCGCTTAACCGCTTTGTTGCTAATTGCTTGTTTGCATAAATCTACATGAGTACACATATATACTTATTAAAGATTACCTATGAATAAGTCGAGTTTATCGTTAAGGTTGAGTTTATTTTGAATCCTCCTTTTCCGAATATTTTATCCTTCCTCTGTACAGAGTTTAGGTTACATCAGCATAGAGGTGACGCCCATATCCAAGCAGGAAGTTGTCGAAGCGTCAAGAAGATCCCCGATCCGCCGAAGCATTTCAACGATCATCATAGTTGATTAACGAAGAGGAAGAAATCCCTTTCGAGAAGTAAGCCCGCAGCCAAAGAAGCGTAGACTGGAGGAAGAGCAACCAAGCTTTATAACATCTTCACACACTTAATAACTTCTCCATCCAATTTAAACACATCTTCCTCTCTCTCTCTCTCTCTCCCCTCCCCTCTCCTCCCCCTCTCTCCTTTCTTAGATAGCATTACTTCTGTTCCACATTCACTTCTAACCCCATTTATCCCATATACGTAATTACTCTTACTATCATTTTATTCATTTTTTCTTCTTTCTCAGCCAAGCATACGATATCACCTGCATACGATAGTAACCACATCTTTGTTTTATCCCATATTACTCTCCAGCCTGCCCTTGTTTAACACATCTGTAAGTCTGATATATATATAAATTGAACAAACTTGCACTTACGGGACATTTCTGTCTCACACGATAGTCCATTCAAAACCATTCTGGCACACATTCCCCCACTCTCGCTCTTACCCTTGTTTTTTCATACAGCCTTCTTACATTCTCTATCACTCTCCCTGATATGTTAATCTCATTCATTCTTTTTCCACAATAACTAAGATTAATATCTTAGTGTTCCAAAAAAAATCTAATTCTTAAAGCATGCGTTTAGTTCTTTAGTTTGCATAGTGTTGGCATATTTCAAGAAAACTATTACCCCTTCTTTATCAAAACATTACCCCTTCTTTAATTATATTACATAAGAAATTGCACTTTGTCGAGATTTGGCACCTCCATTTAATAACATTGTATGTATCGCTATCAAAACGACAACCAAACACAACGTATCCGACGAGCACGTTTGAGCTGAGCTGAATTGTTAACTCATTAACGCATTAATTATAGCTGATTCATATATTAAAGCGATTGGTTTCCTCCATTTCGGCTCTTTTAAAGCAACTTGCTCAAATATTACAAAATTTTAAACAAGCAGAAAAAGTTTGTTTCTTTCTGTCAGCTCAAAACACCTAAACAATGAAATATGAATTGAATGCGCGTCAGAAAAATTTTCTACGCTATTTTCGTTATGTTTCTATAATCAAAGTTCTGTTCCTTCAAATTTCATACAGCTGTGATCGTTCGTGCAAAATAAAGTTGTTATTCAGGCATCGCTTTTTAATTTAACTAAGGTACACCTGCCCTTGTATACGTACGATACGATAGTGTGCAATACAACATTCTCAGGCTGTATTAACAATCTCACAACGTATATATATATTTGGTTTAAGGAAAAAAATTTAAGATTGCAGTTTCCAAAATTTTATAGAATTTTAAAGTTTCAATAACTATTAACATGACTATCGATACCCTACTTAATAAACAAGTATTGTAAATAAATTAAGTATACTTCAAAAAGATATAAAACTAGCTCATTTCATGTATCAGAATTTTTAGATATGGTATAAGGAAGACATGTATAATTTGGTGACATACAGTGCTAAATTACGGACGTAAAGGCGTGCCGGTAGCTCCCAGGCATTTTTGATGCAGTGTTTTCAATGACACTGCGCCTAATAGTTTCGGTTATCCGAACTCACTGGAACATAACCCGTACCGGAACGTGTATTAAATAATAACGTAACGGAACAAAAGGGTAATTGTAATTTACTCTTTTGTTGCCTCGTAACTAGAACTTAATATAATGACTTTTAGATCGACATAATTTAAGTAAAACGCACAGTTCTAATACTAACATGATAATCTCGGTTTATTCATCTAATCAGTCTTGTTTTATACTATATCTAAGGTTAATGATAATACATCATTTGTAGCTAAATGATGTATTATTGTATGCGTACAACGATCACAACGAAGTTCTATGCGTACAACGATTGTTTACAATAAATGATTATAATGAACTGTAGTAGTTGCAAATATAAATTCTTAAACATACAAATTTAAATACCATAGTACTTGACATTGAATAAGCACGCCTTTAGCGATCATTGCTTTTAATTATTTTTTAAATCATGTTCTGATTTGTTCAAGGATCGTATTACTTATTCAACACATGCATAGTTACGATACTGTTTTGTTTTACCTAATTCTCTTTTGATAATTAAGAAATTTAATATGTTTAATTTATATGAAATATGTCTTGATGAATCTTTAAAATATTAAGACTGATTTCATCTGATTCCTTAACTTATTACTTGATTCTGTTGGACTGAAAGCGGGTTTCTTTATTTCCGGGAAAACAAGTAACAAGTATATAAACTATATTTTACATTTACATTTTTGGAATGTTAATTCCATTGACAGGCATCTTGTGAAATATTCGGGAGTACAAGGACCGTAGCCCAGATTCTCCAGATATCCTACTAATTGCATAATTGATTTTTGAATATTCACTTATGTAATCGGTACAAGCTCTAAGCGGAAGTATCTAGAAGTAAGAGGATCTCATTCTCTAGATACCTCCTTTCTTAAAAGCTGAGTTTTATTGATATAATGCAAAGTTGATAATTTAATAAATAACTAAAATCTATCTATATATTTTTGCACTGTTCATGCTTGAACAGTAACTATAATTTTGCGCCAACACACGTGAACGTGACAACAGGTGCCTGTGTGTGTACAGTAGCGGGGAGTTACTCACTCACGCATTCTATGGCAATAAGTTGCAATACAGTAATTGTATCGTCTGCTATTGTCTGAACCGACATCATCGATTTGTTTCGATTGCGAGTATAATTCAAAAGATTGTTAGATCCATTCATTCCACATTCCATCAGAAAAATTAAAGGTAAAAGAATAGCGAACTAGATATAAATTGAATTCCTATAATTGTTCTTCGGTCCCGAGGGTGGTTATGAATGAACTACAATATTTGGCTCGTCAATGTTCAGATGTATTGATGTTAATGCTGGCCAGACTAAATTGTCGAGAAACGTCGGTTTATTGTTCAAAATGATGAGAATATCGTCTGACTATTGACTAAGATCGGATATGTGAAATGTAAAATGTAAAAGTATGGCACAGCTTGAAGAAAAATGTCATTTAATGAAGTCGCGACGGAAGTAGATAGATATCGTATAATGAACCTTAGTCAATCTCGTCGAAGTTATACCTGAAGAGACGGCGGTGATGGTCTTGTCCTCTGCTCATATTGTTTATTGTGACTGTGAGGTGAGTGGATAGGAAAGTTGAATAGTTATGTATAGGTAGGCTTCCCAGACGGTTCGGTTTGCCCGGGTCAAGCCCGGTTTGAAGGTACGGTCTCGATGTCCCGGCAAGTTTGTTATTTTATCCAGATTATTTGATGAAAATTAAAGAATATATGATATTACAAAAAGATTTTTTTATAGTATTATAGTATTTTCTAGTTTTTCATATTTGCTAATATATCGAAATATGATTTATTATTTGACTATGACAACTCCAAAATAAGTAGTTTTCTGATTTATTTGCTTGAGTTTGTGTATATTTTGGAGCGAAAATATTCTCCTCCCCAACCTGTGATATTTTTCTACTGAAACTGTCTCCTCTACTGAAAAAACCTTACAGACGCCCATCTAAAATACTGAGCTTTGCACTTAATATAGACGATTTTCTGTTTTGAGGAAATCCTCAACTTTATCCTGCTATGAAAAAAAAAATATTATAGTAAGTCTATGTATACGTCTAGTAAAATTACTGACTTCTTCAAACCGGCTACTTTTAAGGCTAGGCGTGACGTCTCTCCTAATAACAATACTTTTGAACAACATATTCAAAATAACGCAACATCGAAAACTAAACATCAATGACAATTATCTATATACATCAATGGCTAACTAAATTTAATATTGCAATTTTTTTAATATTTTAAATAATTTGCTAAATGACTTTTTTACATAGTTGAATAAATTAATAAATATTTTACACAGTCAATATTAGTGAAAAAGAAACGTTTATTTCGATATAGAAACTGCAACGTGTATTTATTTAGGTAATAAAAATTTTTGGCATCTCTGATTCAGCTAAAATAAGAAGGCGTCATCAGATATTCTCCTTCGGCTGCTTATAAATAAGACATTATCTTTATCCGAATACTCCCTGCAGTTTCCTTTCTTTTCTTCTGGCCAATTCTCTTCATTTTCTTGTTTCTAGGTGTTCTATTCTCAATCTTTCAAGAATGCAAGAGTGCAAGCTGGTAAGATATTCATTCTTCATATCTTTTTCTTTTTTTGTATTCAATGGAATAATTTAATACGGCTGGTCATTTTAGCTATTAGATTTATAGTACGATAAATTAGTTTAATACTATTGAACTCTTTCCACACTCAACGTTTCAAAATTGAACAATTCTGTTGGTCATGTATTTTAGCAATAGTGTATAAAAATATGCATTTTACCATAACTAAGCAATATTTGATACTTCATGAGTAGTAAGACGACCTTCTAAATTAATTCTAATGTCTTCCTTTGTGGTATTGATAATAACAATAATAATATGACCTTTAATAGCATAAATTCTTACCCTAGTTAGGAACTTGGTTTTCTAAAACAATTATTTTTAATTTTGAAAAATAATTTACAAGTTTACTCGAGATGACTTTTAATTTCTTTTGTTTTTATTTGATGTTAATGACTTTAGTTGAATCGTAGATGAAAATAAAGAATAGATTTGATTTTGTATTTATATTTCTAACTATAAACTTTAAAATAATTTTGGAGTTTGGAATAAAGCTGACTCCTGCTCCTCGTATCAAATAAAGTTATTTATAAATTATTAAATCCAAAGCAATGTTAAAGCTTAAAGATCTAATTGAATTTAATATGAATATTTAATTTAATACATTATAATAATATTATATGGAATCATAAATCATGTTGAAATGAATTTTATGAATAGAAATGTCTAATAAATTATGTACATGCTGAATCTAGCAATGCAAAACCAGAATTAAAATAATATTCTAACTAACTTATAATTGACTCGCAATGCGTCTGTATAACAATTGAAAGCACAATTTGCGTGTGAGATATTATAGTTGGATTAGTACTAACGGAAATACATTCCATTCCTTGAACGTAATTATACGTTCTAAATAAAAGCGTTACTTAAGTTATATTTGAGTCCATATAAATCAAATTATTATTTTCTATTAGATTATAATATTCCAGGTGAATGTAACTCCCTACGTACATATTTGATGCTAAATTAACGAAACACTACAATTAAAACTTAAATAAACCAACTTAAAACAAAAGCGGAAAACAAAATTCAGACATGCATTTTATCCCCTAATTATTTTTTCTATCTCTTTTATTTCTCCTCCTAAACACTCTCTAATATTACCGGCCAACTTCTTTTCTTTCTCTGACCATACAATCTCCACACATTACTTAACCCACTGCTCCCATTTATCTTCATTTCTCCGATAAATTCTACATACTCTCTCACTTTTAGTCATCTAGTATCATTACACCTTTCCTCACTCCCACATCTTAAATGCGCTATTGTAGCGAGAAAAACATTGCCCTCATTTTAATAGTCATCAAAATCGTTTAAATGGCTAAATTCTGTGAAATATAAGGTGTAGTCGCATCATAAGAGTCCAAGAAGCGCGATAGGAATACGCAATACTCACCATGTTTGAGTCCAGATTGATAAGTGAAGTTGCACTTGCGCTTAGTATTCTCGTTACGTTCTGATTAAATTCTGATGTTGCCACATTGACCGTTTAGCTTTTAATGTACAGATCATATTTTAATATGCAGATAAGTATTTTATATTTTTAAATCCTAAGTATTAGGAATTTTAAAGTCCTTCCATTTATTCCGTACTATTTTCTCCATTCAAACCTCTTTTACTCTCATTATATTATCGAGTACTCACTTCTTAATAATAACACTTTTTTTATACTACCTGAAAGAGGAAAACAATAGGTGTAAGTCGTAAATTATTACACGCAAACAACAAAAAATAATCGCAAATAAAAAGAAATAGTAAATACACCATTTGTTGCTTAGATAAATGTACTGTTAAATATAGTTAAATATTCTGAACCAGATGTGAGCAATATAAGCATTGTTCAAATGGTTCAGCGTTTGCTTTACATTAACACTTCTGACGCTAATCATCCAAAAATTATAGTTAATTATATAGTTAATATGCGTTTAAACATATTGTACTAATGGCAACATTGTATAAGTATTTCGAACTATTTCGAATTACATCGTGAAAATTTTATTTAGTATTGGATAGGAATACTAGGCATGAGATAGTAATGCAGAAGATTAGAAAATATAAATGCCGAATAAGCGGAATGAAAAAATGATGAAGTTTGAGGAGAAGATAAGGAGAGATGTATGGGGAAAAGGTTGGTTAAAAAAGTGTACATTGAGGGAATGCAGGAAGAAGTTGAGTGTGTTGGGTGTGTTAATGAATGGCTTAAGTGTAGAGAGAAGGTGAATAGGAGGATTGGATGGTCGACGAACAGATGGTCTGAGAAGATGATTGGAGGTGGTGATGTGGCGAGTGAGATCATGGAAGGCATGAGGGATGTGGAAAGGCAAGAGAGATATGGAAAAATAAATGAAAGTAGGTAGAATAGGAAGTATATATTGATTATGGATAAAGGCTAAGTATTTAACATCAAGATTATGCAAGGGAGAAAAAAGAATGATGGCAAGGTTCAGATATGGGAATTAGGAGGGTGAAAATAAGTAGTGGATGAAAGAGCAGGAAAGAATGTGTGCGATATGAGTAAAGAAAGAAGAAAAATTGAATCATTGCATGAATTAAAGTAAGGGGATTGAATGAAGTGAGAAAGAAAAGGAGTTGGGAGGAAACTGGAGAGTAAATTTGGGAAAGGGAAGGAAGGGGTTACAAATAATGAAACGAACTATGATTGAAATAAGGGATAGAAGGAGAAGGGATTGCAAACAAGGGGAGATGTTTTGGAAGAAAGGAAATGCAATAAGGACTGGGAATAAGGGGGAGAGCAGGTGAAAGTGAAGGGATGGATGAATGATGTATATGGCGAGTAGGAAGATCTAATGGAAATAGCCTTCCTTTCTTACAGAAGAGAGAATTGAGTTCAGTTAATTTAATCAGGTAAAATTTATGAAGAATATTTAGTATTAAGTTTAATGCACTCCTAGTTAAAATTGTATTGTTCTGTGTAGATATGCCAATAAAGGTTTATTTAATTTAATTTTTAATTCATTTTAAAATAAGTATATCGATTATAGACTGGAAATGAAACAAGGTACGACTGTAAGAATGCCGCTCAGTGTAGGCCGTTTAGCGCATGGCAAATAGTGTTGAGCAAGGTGCCGCCATCTATGAGATGCTTTTTACAGTAGAAGAAAAAGTAGAAAAATGTGTAGTTTAAGGGGAAGAAATGAGATAAGAAGTTCTAGATATTTCTAGAAACAGCATCTGTCGGACAGTTCTTGGGTAAGTGGGAACTGTCGAAAACCATTGGTGGGGACCATTAAAATAAAAGCAGTGCTTTTGTTGTGCTCAGTTCGGAATGCTGAATTTCTGATAAATAAAAAATAACAAAAGGTATAGTACTGTTCGCAATGGCTGTAGCACAAATGTAAGTTAAATTATATTAATATTTATTAACTAGTTTGAAAACCGCAAACCCATTAAATTCTTGACTACGATAATTTTATAGACCACGAACAAATTTTTTTTTAATTGAAATTTATTAACAAATGATTTGCTTATTGTTTCTTATTGTATGCTCATGCACTATCATTCGCTTTCTCTCCATATTCACTTTTGCCACCATGTATTCTGATAACACTTCTCCATTACTGATATCTTTATATCTACTATTGTACCCAGTGTTCCTCAGTTGTTACTATCTTCCTTGCAATTCCACATCATTCATACTCACTTCTACTTCATTCAGCATCCATGTCCATCATCCTCATCCATGTCCACCATCCTCTCAATCCATCTTTCCGTCGATCATCTCTGTTATCGGCCAGCCTCTACAGAATCGACAAATTAATATAGTGAGTTTACATAACAGTGCATCACCAATTAATTTAATAAATCAAAAAACCATCAAACAAAGAAACAACAAATCCGTAATAAATTTAATATAATCAAACGACGGAAAGATTAGCGTTGTTTATCTCAAAAGGGTTTATACATATAGTCAACGAACGCTGCCTATAGAATAGCTGACCAAGGCCACCAAGCAAACAATATTCGTTTTCTTCAAGCGAATATTGCATCTCAACGGGAGGAGTAGAAATCACATTTTCATGTGTTAGAGAGAGGCAACAGAGAAACGAAATGGAGAGTAAATATCGCGCTCATTTGAATGACTTTCCTTTTTGCTGATTTGTTCACGTGAAATGAGAACACATGTCAGAAGGGATTAAGACGATTTATAGCCTCTCGTTTAAGCAGAAGTTTTTGGCAGCTTTTTATGAACTTGCATGAATGCAGAATATGAATAATATGAACAAAAAATTCTGCGTGTCAAGAGAGAGCAATATGTTTGTTCTCTTTCATGTCCTCTTTCTCTTCGCGGCCAATTTTTTATTATAGAATTTCACGTTTGGCGATGTAGATTTCGAGCAAACAACTCATAGTAAAGTCGAGGAACTTACGTTCATTGCCCCAGCTAGCAAAAGTTTTTTTATGAATTCCCTTTTTACGAGTTTATTGAACTTCGCGTAATCTCGTCTGGACGAGAGTTCGATGACTTCGTATTTCTACAAACAACTTTTAATAGTTTAGTGAACTTTGTTGCGTTACTTTAGGCTAAGTAGATTTTTGAGCGCCGTTTTGAACACGATCTACGCAAAAGCTGTCCGCAATCAAAAAGCTTCGATTTTTGGCACGTATATTACGCGATATTGTTCCTTAAATTTTGTAACGTCTAAAAGAATACTGCTGATCCGAGAAAAATTCTTCCTTCCTAACGATTTTAGCAGAAATTTCGGCTAAGGCCAGCCTAGTCACCAGCGGTAACAACCAAAGCTGCCACCGTCAAAGACGGATGCCAAATATTTCTAATTTCATATAGAAAATCTCAGATTCTTTACCAATTTCTGTCCGTTACAACACGTGTAAGCTATTTGCCCCAAGCGAACATAACAAACCGTGAAGATTGAGATGCACAAAAGCATTCAAAAAAAGAGGTACTTTTTCTACGATTAAGAACCTTGACAAGGTTTCACTTACGACCATTTCATGGTCGCCCGTTCATGCTAGTATTGATTAGAAGCAGATAACAGCAACGCTGCTCAAAATGGCACTATGACATTAATTTATGGTTCCGTCCTTAAATTAATTGTCATAATGATGAAAGATCGGAAATTAATATCCATGAAAGTAATTTGTAAATACAGTAGGACAACGATTATCCGAACGTCGAAAGAGGATCCCTCCCCCCCCCCCTCCACTGGGAATGCCATTGATTGAAGTGAAACCAAAAGAATCCATTATTAAAATAAACACTTCACTAATACATTTTTAAACTCCAACAGCGAAGGATTGTAAATATACGGAGATTCACACCCTACTAGGATAGCCAGGAGACACATAACGGAGGTAGTTTTTAATTCTCATCATAGAAACAGAGGGATATCTTCTAGATCTGAGCATCAGCATCTTTCACAATCCCGAAAAGAAGCCTCCCTCATTAGTATAATCTTCAGGAGAAAGAACACGAAGCAGATACAAGAAAAGACAAAGATTTAGGAAGAATATCGAAAACAGTCAATATGTAGCAATTGACAGAATGAAAAAAATTTACAATATTTAAAATAAAATTTTTAAAGGAAGAAACGGACTATTTAGACGAACGATCTCCCTAAATTTCGTAGTATTTATGAAAGACTACGAATTTATTGATGCAAAAACGAACCGACGCTTTGATTTCTATGACAAATAAAGAAGACTCACAAAATACATGATTTAACGATCCACGCGAGCCACATTCCCAATGATGTGAGTCAGAAATTTAAACGAAACTTATGTTCGTGGTAGTATCATCATGACCCGTCCGAAGTCTACATGTAGTAGACATAGCGCCCTTACTAACAATGTCAAATTTTGCAAACCACGGACATTTAGAAAGTAAAAGACATATATTATAGAAAAACCTACCACCTTGATTAGGGTAGTTCTAGGATGACTGCCACTTCTTTCACCAAACTTCATCCTTAAATTTATTGGATAGAATGGAAGGATGAATATGTTTTCAATATTTAGTTTTTTATATTAGTTTTCTATAATTGATAATGTATCAAGTGTCAAATATTTAACATTACGTGAGTTTTCAAAGCGTACTGATTAATTGTAACAAATGTAGTCAAGACATATATGGACGTTCTTACATGAAGTGAATATATGAACTAACTCAATGCCAATGTTTTGAACTGCCATCGACTCTTTAATTGGACGCGGTTTTATGTTGTATACATATGTACAGTGCATTATTTTTAAGCATATTCGATATTCAATATCATACTCAATATCAAATTCGATATCTAAGATTTATTTTGTATAAGATACTACGTACAAATTGTATATTAAATATATTTAACTGTTATTTATTTTACAAGTGAACATATTTGTTTAATAACTTCATTTTTAAGCCCTAAATTAAAACCATATATTCTACTAAAACGAGAATATCACATGGCGTTAATTAGAAATTAATTACGCGACGCGAAAAGGCTCAATCAGAAGAGCCAACAAGAGATTTCGAAGAGACGAGAAGAGATCTGTCGAGAGATTTTAAGAAGCCAAGCAGAGATTCATATATGTGCATATATA
>WYDF02076792.1:0-11268 GCA_009867245.2 Adranes taylori | reverse complement strand
GAGGAGCGATATAGCTGGCGGTAAGAATCCCGAGCTACTATAGTAGAGACAAAAGGCGTAGTTCCCAAGATATTAGAATTCCAAAAAAAAGCCAATAAATCAAATCTAAATACAGCAATTTGTATCTCATATTAAAAATAAATAAAGTATAGTGATTTAGAAACGTGTACAAAATTTTTATTTCTATTTTTCATTTTTTTCATCGCATGTAGAGCGTAGATCCTACTAACATGTATTGGTCATAGGTATTAGTAAGTAACAGGAACAGATCTTACCTGTTCTACAAAAATACTATGTTTACCCATCTCTAGGAGAGAGTGGTGTACTTGTATAAAATTCATTTGTTTTTCGACTTACTGCCTAATTCCTAACTGACCTAACCTAACCTAATTTAATTCTTACCGTAGTACAGACATTTTTCAACAAATAATACGTGAGGTTAAGTACGGTATGGGCGGACACATGGTGACTCCGTAAGAATGAGATTGACGATATTCAATGTATGTGTGAAAAGTATATTAATGTATGGAGCGGAAATATGGGGATAAAGTACATGTGATGATTATTAGGTGTGGAAAGATCAACTCCTGGGGAGATAGTGCTGCCAGAATTAAATGAGTCGAAATGTTGGATAAAGGGGGTTAAATGGATGGTGAAGTATGAACGAAAGGTGATGTTAGGTGAAGATGAGAGGATCGTTAAAGGGTGTACATGAGTGCAATTGAAGAAGAAAAGATTAGGAGTGACGGGAATAAATGGATGGTGGACAGGAAGAAGACGTATGAAAACTGTGGATGGTCGATGGGAGAATGTTTAAATAGGGTAAAGGAAGAGTCGGAATGTGAGAGGGAAGTGACATGGACATTAGAGAGGGCGAATAAATTGTAGATATAATAGGAAATATAAAAAATTAAAAATGGTGGGCGATATGCATACTTGTCATGTAAGAGTAGGGCTGAGAATAGGATGATTGCTAGATTCAGGTGTGGCAGTGAGGAGAGAGGTAATAGGTATTGGATTAAAAAAGATGATGCAAGCTATGTGAAATGAATGATGAGTCGCGGGAACTTTGGGTGAAAGAACGTGTGGAACTAGAATGGAAAGAAACGGAAAGGGAAGAAGCAATAAATTGGAGATTATATTTGAGGCATGAGGGAAAAGGGTTAAGGATCATGAAAAAGTAGTGGTTGATATAGAAAAGAAAAGAGAGAAATAAGTGGAAGAAAAGAAAAGTCGAAAAATCTGCCGCAGTGACAGTGGGTGAAGAAGTTTTTTTTTATTGGTTTTAGTCCTGCCTTTGTTACATTTATTGTTCTTTCTTATAATTTTATTTTGCTAGGTGTTTAATTTTTTTTTGATTATAAATGATTTATTACGATTAAATCCGTTTCATTCGATTTAATCATTGTTTGTATAAGGTGCATCTTGGGAATGAACAAAGTATAGATTATAAAATTTTTGGACAACGAAGATATGGAGCAGCAAAAACTAAAGAATGTTGCAACCACATAAATTAAGTCAGTGTACATTAAATATAATATCGTTCAAGCTTATCATTAAATTCTAATTATGGATCTAATGATCACAATTCTCAAGGTTTCAATATCTAAAACAATTATATTATACAATAAATAGTTATTAGTTCCGTAATGATCGCTCCAAGCTATGCAATAAAACTTTTTTTTGTTAGGAGTCAAAAATATCATAGAGTATATACATTATGAAATTCGTTGTTCGGAACCTTGCCAAAAGTTAAACTACAATCTACTTCAACTATGTGGGTGTGGAAACTAACGTCGATTTAGTTAAGATTTTTATTTATAATTATAGATACATAATTCATATAGAGCAGGAAAAGAATTAGAATAAATATTCCGTTACACAATACTCAAAGTGTGCCAAATATATTACTAGATTTTAGTATTACAATAAAATACAATTTTTGTTGTAAAAGGAAGCTTTAAAGTGGTCAACTTGCCGTCAATAAAATATTTTTTATTACATGCTTGCAGATTCTTCTTCATCCCTAATCATGTCAAGTATATATGGAGAAAGTGGGCGCCTTTTTGGTATTAAATTTTTATCAAAATACTCAGAAGGTAATTTCCGGATGAGTTCAAATGCTGTTGAAATATTTATGAAAATGTTAAATGGAGTATTTTCTGAATGATTCTGTTAGTGTGTCCTGTGAGCACAAAAAAGTGGGATCTGTGTGTCGAGTACACATTGAAGAAAAAAACTATGGAAGACATTTGGATAAAGTATAGCAGATTTTACGAAGCTTGCTATGCATTGCAAAAGATTTGAGGAATGACTTCTAAAGATATTGAATATGAGGAAAAGGATACTGTTTAGTGAATGAGATTAATGGGAGAGATGGGTGAGATAGTGAGAGAGATTGATTGGAACTTAGTTGTGGAGATGAGGGGAGATGGGATTAGTGGTGGTTGAGATTAGTGGGTTGTAATGGGAATTGTTCAAACGCAGAATAGTTGTATCAGCTATACAGGACACAGTGACAATTAGATGGAAGACACAGTGACAATTGATGGAAACCTAAACACAATGTTTTGCAGTTTGTCAGCGGAACAAACACTGTTGGTGCCGGATTTATGGTACAGAAAAAATACAAGACACACGTAATAGATTTGAAGCCGGTGAATGGCCGTCTATGCTGACTGCGCCTCAGAATGAGGTTTTTCAACGCGACTCTTATATGCGCACCCGCACTAACGGAAGAGGCGGATTAAGAAGACAAGTACACATTTTACGAGCAACTTGAAAGAGTTTATGAATCAGCACCAAAAGACGACGTCAAAATTCTGTTAGATGATATGAATGCCAAAGTAGGAAAAAAAAACAAGAATTTAGACCGACAATAGGTGGTCAAAGCGCGTATGAAATCTCCAATTACAATGGCGTACGGTTGGTTGACTGCGCGACGTCCAAAAACATGACTATAATATAAGCAGTATATATTTCCAACACAAGAGACAAAACCACATGAAATTGAGAAGATGGCCTAACTAAGAACCAAATCGACCTTGTGTTGTTAGTGGAGGCACGGGTATGATGTGTGGGTTGTGAAGTCATGTAGATGTACGGATGTAGACTCTGACCACGTGATCGTTAGCGTGAAGTATGTTTAGAAGATTTCTAAACAAACAGCAAGAAGGTCAACGGGGGTTAGAAGGAGACTACTAGTGTCTAATCTGACTACAACGAAGACACCAGGAATCAATACCAACAGCAAATGAATGATGCGATCGGAGGGAACGAAGGTGGACTAGGCGTTGAAGAGCAATGGCGAAACATAAAAAGTCCGTTGGAAGATACAGCTACCAGAAAGCTTGGGTACAATGAAATGGCGAGACCGCAGCAGTGGTTTGACCAAGAGTGTAAAAATGCACTAGAGAAAATGAGAAGAGGAACAATTTGGCGGGAAGAAAGGATGCCCATACAGTGTGATTGTACCATTGCATAAGAAGAGGGATAAGATGAAGTGTGCTAATTGTATAAGGATATCCCTACTGAATACTGATTACAAAATCCTTACAAAGGTTACAGCCGCTAGATTGAAACCTCAAGTAGAAGAAGCGCTGGGCGAATACCAGTGCGGCAGAAACACTTAACTAACTACTGATTAACTAACTACTGATCAAATGTTCTTCCTGACAATCGTACTTGAAAAAGGTTACGAATACAGTACCACCTTACACTAATTGTTCATAGACTTTCATGCTGCGTACGACAGAATCTTGAGAGGTTAACTTTATAGAGTGATGCAAGAAGACTTCGCAATACCTGCTAAACTTGTTAGCCTCTTGAATGACGCTTTCGGACACACGCAGCAAAGTGAGAGTTAAGGGAGAGCTGACAGAGAGTTTTCTAATAGGGAGAGGATTACAGCAAAGAGACTCATTATCTAACCTACTCTTCAACCTAGCACTGGAGACAGTTGCAAGAAAGTGTCTTATTAACGCGGTAGACTGCATATTTACACCGAGGACAAAGATATGTTAGCTACAAGGCAAGACTCACTAAGAGAAAATCTAGTAATCTTGAAGTCCGAAGCAGCCAGCATGGGACTAGAAATTAACCAGACAAAAACCAGGGTAATGTCTAGAGAAAGCTTCTATTGTTATGCAAATGGTGAGTGCGTTAAAGTGAGTTAGAACAAAAGGATGTTTAAAATATTTAATTGATTTCTGTGATAAAAAACTGTAGATTGTATATTGAAAAAGATTGGCAATTCCTCTATGATTGTTACTGCATTTATTTAATTGCTTTATTTCAATTAATTTAATTATTAATTTAAATATTTCAATTAATTTAACAGAAAATAAAATAAATCGATTGATTAAGTCAAGCGTTACTTTGTAATCCATGATGAGATCAATTGGAAGTGTTTTTACTTCGTTACTACCATCTATAGCACAATTGTTCAGATTGTGACTATAGTTTCAACCCTTTCGGGCAACTTTCAGACATACAGGCTAGGGGTTGTAAGCTTCATAGGGGTTCTATTATTGAGGTGCATTAGGTGACCATATTGGGTCTACAAACGATTGGAATTAGTAGTGTTAGCTGTTAAAATACAAGGGGAGAGTGTCAACAACTAGATAAACGGGTTAAGCCATTTAGCCGTTGACATCAATAAGTCAAATCCCTCGTAGCCCCAATCCTTCGTAATTGTTGTCTCGTCGTTGTCGTATTGTTGCTCCTGTTTATCTAGTTGTTGACTCTCTCCCCTTGTACTTTAACAGCTAACAGAACTAAATCCAATCCTTCATAGTCCCAGTATGGTCACCTAAAACACCCCAATAATAGAACCCCCATGAACCCTAGAACCCCTAATCTGTATCTCTGCAGATGGACCGAAAGGGTTGAAACTATAATCACAATCTGAACAATTGTACTATACGTGATAGTAACGAAATAAAAACACTTTCAATTGATAAAATAAATCCTTACCGTTGCCTGTGATTTCTACCAGCAGCGATCATAGAGAAAACTTATTTTCTAGTTTAAATTGTTTAAAATAGTACAATCAAAAAACTTCTAACAAAAATAAACAATTCAGACATAATAGTAGAAAGCATTTCAATTTTACGTAATTTTATTCAATAGTATTAACCAAGAAATAAATACCAGAAATGATTTTCTTTTATTTCTTAGCACCACTCCTATAGCCTTCGATAAATAGCACGACACATAACCCAATTTAAGTGGTGTAACTAACTAATTTACGGAAGTAGATATATGAAAAATGATATATATGTATATAATCAATTACAATATTTAATTATTTTTAAAGTGCATAGAAGGGAAATAGTACTAAATTAATTAATTAATTACGAGAAATGTATGCACATATTATTTAAATTTATTCAGGGTCAGTATGTTTAAAAAATATAGAAAGCTGTCACTCTATAATATCGATATTAATATGTACGTATATTTATGTAATTACACAAACAGCAAAATAACAATCTATTTACATTGACTCCTTATTTATTATCTTGTAATTAATAAAATAATTAACAACAGGACAAGGAAATAAAGAGTCCTGCTCATATTTGTGGTCATTATCAACAAAGATGATTGACAGAAGGTAGATACTTCTGGATTGCGGATCGGAAGGAAAAAAAGTGTGGTCTCTAACTTATTAGGATGATAAGTATATGTGGCAAATAGTATGGAAGAGATGAATGAAGTGACTGGAAGGGTGAAAAATTATATGGATAAAATTGGTTTGGAAGTGAATGTGGAAAAAACTAAAGTAATGGTATGCAAGAAGGAAGGGAGAGAGTTGAGGAAGGATGAATTTGATATAGGGGGCATAGGATAGAAGAGGTCAAGAAAAGATTTTGGCTCAGAATAGCTCACGTACGGAACACATTAAAATGATAATCAAAAAGGCAAGGGGAGCTGTGGACATAATGAAGTTGGTATGGGATAAAAGATTTGGGGAGCCTGTAAATATGAGGAAGAAGATTATAGAAGTTTGTGTGAATAGTATTATAATGTATGGAGCTGAGGTACGGCTCTACACAATGATATAGAATAAGATATTTCTTCAGGAATTAGGAAAACATACATGGTGGATAAACGGAGTGAATGGATGACAAATTTTGAAAGAAAGGTACTCCAGGATGAACTGAGTAGGTTGGTGAAGGAATGACGAATGTTGGAAGATATATAAGTATGAATGAATGGATTAAGTGTAGAATGTGAATACCAGAATTGGATGGTCTACGCATAGATGGTTTGAAAAGATTATAGCTGGTAATGAAGCAATGAATGAGGTCATGGAAAGGATGAGGGATGTGGAAAGGCAGAAGAGAGATAGAAGGTTATGCGATAGTAGGTTTAATAGCAGATTGAAGTGGTTAAGGGAAACGGGAAAGGATTGGGAAGAGTTAAGGGAAAGGTTCAGGGAAAGGATTGAAGTGGTTAATAGTATGTAATTAAGGGAAAAGGAGGGAATTGCCTTTATTTGGCATATTTGGTATTTAGTATCGGGTTTAAGTATGGCAAATAAGAGAATGAATGCAAGGTTCAGTTGTGAGAATGAAGAGAATGTGCAGGCTATGTGGAAAGGAAAAAGGAAGCTGAAGCAATTGGATAGAAAAAGTGTGAAGGATTAGAGTGGGGTGAGAATGAGGAAGAGTTAGAGGAACAACGGAAGAGGAGTTTGGGAAAGGAGGGAAAAAGATTGGAAATCAAGAGACGAATTAGGAGGGAAGTGAATAAAAAAAGGTATAGGGGCAGAAGAATGGGGAATACGGAGAGCGGGAGAATACCAATAGGAAATGTACTAGAGGAAAAGAAGCCTTGTCTTCTTCCTTGAGGCAGAAAGTAATTTAATTTGAATATGTTATTATTTTGTTATAAATTAGATTGTTATTTTTATGAATTTTAATATGTGAATATGTTATTTTGAAGTGGAATGTATTATTTTGAAATATGTTTATATTGTGTAGTATTTTAGAAGTTTATCCCAAATAAAGATTAATTTATTTATTCAGACCAACAGCTGCAATAACTACTCCAAATCTAAAAAGTGGAAGTCAGAAAATTCCTTCAACGATACAATATGAAACCCATGTTAAATACGAGGGTGGTTTGATTTGACAAAAATCTAGCCTTCGATCAATGGTGTTACGTAACAACGAACGCCACATTGGTTTTGGCAAAATTTGTAGCAAGCAAAATTTGTAGCAAGCAGAACAATTAATTCGGTTTTTACTGCCGTCGGAAGCAAGCAACTTTTTTGTTTTGTGAAAAATGGGAATATGGTTCAGTGATTACATCCCTTCAGAAGAAAGGGAAAAACAATGCCGAAATCAAAGCCGAAGTGGATACTGTTTATGGGAATTTACCCCGTCGCTAGTAACAGCTAAATTTTGGAACACTGAATTTCTTCGTGGTCATACAAGTGTTCTAGATGATGACCACTCAGGATCCTTTAATATCGTCATTACAAGAGAAATCGTAAACAAAATCAATGATATTATTATGGCAAACCTTCGAATCAATATCCGTGAGCTAGAAGAGGCTGAAAACATATCAACTGAGCATGTACACGCCATCATGCACAAACATTTGGATATGAAAAAGCTATCCGAGCGAAGGGTGCCGCGAATACTCAGTATCGCCCAAAAATGCGCAAGTGTGACGGATTCGGAAGTTTTTGGCGAAAATCAAATGCGATTCGACGAAGTTTTTTCATGGATTGGTCACTATTGATGAAATATGAGTCCATTCGGAGGTGAAAGAATAGTCAAAGCAGTAGAGAAAAAGCACCGAAGGCCCACCAAAGGCAAAAACAATCCGATCGGCCGGTAAGGTTATGGTAACTGTTGGAAGCGAAAGGCCCTGGTATGGCTCGTAAAAATGTTCTCTTACATCATGACAACGCACCCGCTCATCGAGCGGCCGTCGCGCACGCAAAATTGAACCAATTAGGCTATGAATTGCTCGACTCACCGTACTCACCAGATCTAGCCCCTTGCGATTTCTTCCTGTACCCAAACCTAAAGCAATGGCTGTAAGGACGCCGTTTTGCAACAAACGATGAAGTGATGACCAATGAAGAGCTCGAGCACAATTACTTTTCGGAAGGGAGGAAGCTGAAGCTGGAAAGTCGTCTTGGAAAGTGCATTGTCTTGAAAGGGGACTGTGTTGAAAAATAAATGACAAAAAAAAATGGTTACATTTCAAATATGATGTAAAATTATTTTGAGCCTCTTCTATGTTCCTCGGAATGATCAAGCATTTTGGTGACAATAAATTTAACTCTAGCAAAATATAATTACAGCGGTGAACATCTAAGACATCTGACATGTGATAAATCTGTTAAAAAATCTATATAAGAGTATTTGAATAAGCTGAAAATCGTCCAAAAAAGAACTTTTTGGTGTTTTGCGCTTCCCTCTTGTTTCTTTTTGAAAGTTTACAAGTAGATCCGCAAATTTTGATGTCGCTTTTCTTGTTCTTTAGTAATTTAGAAGGAAAAACTCGAGACGCAAAGAAAGAAACAATAAAATACATAAAATTCTCGTAGCTTTGACCTATTCCTCGTTTCCATTTCTCTCATGTAAGAATTTGCGAATGGCCTCAAAAGTTATTTTGTCGCTTTTCGCGTCCTTAGCAGCTATGGATGCTTGAAAACCATCCATACTACTATTTTTTCGGGTTTTGGCAGGTCAAAGGACTCAATAGTTTAAATTCGTAATTTTGAAGCAGCCACACACGCTTCCTCCACCGAAAGCAGCTGTGTACAGTACCGAATTGTTTTTCTTTTTATGACGAACGTGTTATTTTGCTACTTTTTGCGGAATCCTTAACAATATTTCGTAGAATAGTAGCATTCCGTGGAACCCTTTTTTGGGAAACGCTACTATAGAGTTTGCCCAAAAAGTATTAGCTATATATATAGTATATGAAAAATAGAAACGTGTGAGAGAGTTATTTGAAACGTAGCATATAATAGGGCTAGTCTAGAAAGAAAAAACGAAAATGTGATATTATATGCAAATATGTATATATATATTGGAATAATCAAGGTTAGCGGACCATAAATCTATAGGCATTATTGATTTCGCATTGCAATCTGAATTAAATGCTGCTAGACGTGAGCCATAAGCCATAAGTAACCCAGTGACCGTTTTGAACTTTTGATGCTGTTCGTTGCTACAATAAATAGTGTATAGTCTATCTCGGTAATACTGTGTGCACTTGCAGCAGGCATTACCTCCTGCGGTAATGTGGTATGCACAAATGTATATAAAATGAAACGAAACAACAAACACAAAATGCGAAAGGCATACAGAGTGCAAAATGGGACATGCGAAAAACGCATACCAATATTATTAAATCTTAGGACAGATTTTAAAAGTACAGTACAACCTTGATTATCCGGATTTTCAAATAAGCCGGATCGCTAAAAATTAAAACAAATTTGCTGTTCTGCCTGTGGCTAATTTCGTCTATTTCCAAATGTTTGTGTATTTCCATACAGCATAATACGTATTGTACTTTTTGGCCGGTTAGTTACATTAGTTATATTGGCCGGTTATAAAATCTTAGCTATTATGATTATTGCAAGCACTCGTTTAAAATTATCCAAGAGAAACCGTTTTACGATAGCTGTACGGTATGCGTAATTTTTGTTTTGTTTTGGCACATTTGTTATAAAAAGAACCAAATGTGTTTAGACATTTGCTTCATTATTTTGCGTACGTTTCAATAAATTGTTTTTTAAATCATTTTCGTAGGTTATAGCAAATACGAAATATATAAGCATTTTTTTATTATAAAACATTTGAAAATTGCAATTATATGCTGATTCACAAATAGTTCTATTAAAATTATTGTTTAAGTATTTTAAAGAGAATAAAAAAAAAGATACTATAGTCCGACTAATGTTTTAAATTCACTATGGAAGTAAATGCACTATTGTCCTCCTTTATTAGTTAATGAAAGTTTGTATAAGCCATATCTCACGCAGTAATGTAATATTGCAATTTTTTCCTCAGAAGGCATTGACAGTTGTTTTATTGTCACTGTCGTTTATGGGAATGTGTCGCATTATCAACCAAAATTAATAAGTCTTGTCAGTTTTCGTCCTGTTTCCAGTCAGAATAATAAGTTTTTAAGTTGATTTGTTTCTTCTAGTTGTTTCTGTTTTTGTTTTATCTTGTTTTGTTCTTTATTTTGTTCCTGTTATTAAGTTATGTTATTCATCGTTTTCGCTTTTATGTTCTATAAAATCTTTGCTCCTATTTTATCTCAAATATGGGGAATATTCCATAATTGGTAAACGGCAACAATGTCCTCCATATAACTAATAATGAATTTATAGCATGGGTTGGACTTTTGAATAAGTTAGGAATTTAATTAATAAGAATCTTTAAAATCATTCAGACATTTAAATCATTTATAAGTTTACATTTCAAAATCTTTCTGTCTTAAGTTCTTTAATCATAAATCCCTTTGGCTTATGGTAATATCAGAGGACCCGAAAAAATAATATGCCTGCTTCGATTTTAATCCGATTAGGGTTGAACAACCGTTGAATGTTGATTTTCTAATTTTCTGTCGACATAAATGTAGTGGACCAACGGAATAATCTTTTTCTACGAAATAATCTTTTTCTGGTAAAGTTAATGCAGCTTTTGATGAAAGGACATATTGGAAATAATGAAAACATTAAAATTACGACTTTTTAAATTTTCAAAGTCGCTGCTGAGATCAGTCCTCTTATATGGTCTAGACTACAAAACCTCTATTATAAAACGGATCCTTAAATATTTTTCGAAGAAACTCGTTATCGGAATCCTAGACAAAAGGATTATACTTTAAAAGCACCTGTGGCGTAAAGAAAAGAATGCAAAGACAAGGGGCAAACTTGAATATTACACCACACCCTATTTGATTTTACTAATAGTATGAAAAAATGTAAATGAAAAAAGAATAATTAACATTCTTTAAAAATCTATCAACATGTTTGGTAGTATTCCGGAGTCGTATCAAAGAATTGCCTTACAAGATCTTAAGCCATTCTTAGTTGCGGAAAATCTTATACCTAGAGTGAAAATATGTGATAATTGCGGAGGTAATATGAACATAGTTTCAAACGGAAAAAACAAGGAACTCATGTATCGATGAGGTAACAGACAATGCCAATTGAAGTTAAGTTTACGTGCGGGAACTTTTTTTTCCATCAAATCTGTACCAATTCATAAGATGCTAGTGGTCATT
>WYDF02076781.1:0-11268 GCA_009867245.2 Adranes taylori | reverse complement strand
TATATATATATATATATATATATATATATATATATATAGTAATAACAAAGTGATGATGTATTATTTCTAACGTAATCTATCAGTGTTTGACTAAATAATTACTCAGCATGTTTTTTGCAGTTGGTCTCTAGAACAGCAAACGTGAGCAGAGAATTGCTATACAGGTGCCTTTAAAATATTCTTGCACATTTATTTATGTCTAACTAATTTGATGGGATGGTTTAGGTAGTTAATTGTATGTTTCGTTTTAGATATTATTAAATATTAGCAAATACCTATTTAGTTATTATTTATGATTTCATGTTTAACTTTATTTAGCACGCTTCGATTATTTATTGCACACATTTATTTAACTCATTGGTTCGTTGTATTAATTTCTTGCTAAACAATAAAATGAAACCTATTATGTCTATTTAATCTATATGCTTTGTTATTAATTATTACATATAAAATGTTCTGGTAATATGTACTGCTATATTTTCATCATTTTAACGAGGTTTTCTCGTTAAAATTATCTGAATCTGAACTTATTTAAAAGAAAATATGTCTTGCTATATCAATTTTTAGAGTTTAATTCAAGTAATTTTATTTTCAATACAGATAGTTTGTAAAAAAAGCGAATACATTTTTAGTGCGCACTAAACCTTAATAAAGGTAGAAGTAATTTATACAATAAAATCATATTTGCGCCAAAACACTAAAATCATATTTGCCATTCATTTACCTATTATAATATCAAATATGTATCACTTTTACCAACTGTATCCGATAGCTTATAAAAATATATCTATTTTACCAAGTGAACCTTACCACGCACATACAAATGGATTAATGGAAAGTTATTATACTACGTAATAATGTCCGATGCTAGATCTATTAATTTGTTATAAATTAAAACCTTCGAGCTATGAAGATTATATAATTAACAGATTAGAAAAAGGAAACCAAGAAAAATGCAAATTAATCGATACGTATAATAAAGACCTGATCGTTAAGTAAATAACAGATGGGCATATATTAATAGTACCGTGTGAAAAAAGACACCTTTGTTGTAGAAACCTGTCAACAAAAGAGATATTCAACATTTAAACATTTAAAGAAGCCATCATTAACGCGAGATTGTTATAAACATATGTAACAATACAATTTGTAACAAAGAGTAAATAATAGAAAATACACCGTACATTCTACCGACGCTTCAAATAAAGAATCCTAATATTAAACGTAAGAATGTTACAACTATATAAAATCGAACTAAAAGAATTGCATGACTGCAACAAATAATTAAACAATTATAAAGAAATAGAACCCGAATCTGAACGATCTACCACCCTCATAGTTTGGTGTAACTTTTTATTTATATCCTGCGGTGCAATTATAGCCGTGGGAATATTAAGATAAAAGGAGATATGGGAAATCATCCGTAAAAGGAAAATGCATCCACAGAATGAAGATAATTTTCGAAACTACTCGTAAACCCGGAGTTTCTCGTCCAAGAAGAGAGGAGTTATGTGGATCTACTACATAAGATATTCATTGTTATATTACAATAATATATATTGTTTATATTGAAGATACCCATTATTTAGCAATTATACTAGTATTATATAATATGTTTTTTGTTAGGGTAAAATCAGATTGCACATCAGATAACATGTAGCATATAAACTCATATTAGGGGATATGCCCTTTAGCATTAGATTTGTCACGCGACACGATATACCTCGTCTTTGTTCCGCAAATATATAATTAAACTGCGAGTTACATAGCACTTGTATAAAATAAGTAATAGAGAAAGAATTGTCTTTTATTAAATAGTATTTTTTTTAAACAAACTTCTTATTAACTTCTTAACTAGAAATCAATATTATAATGTTTTATCTATATTTATCATATAAGCACACAACATTACCTCGAACATTTCTAGAATTATTTTCATTTAATATTACAAATCAAGAACAATGCTTTATCTGGATTAATAACCTATTTTATTTAGGGATTCTTATGCATTTGAACGTATGAAAATATATGTTATATTTTGATAAACATTGACATTGAAGTAATATATATACAGTGTCGACAAGCACACAAAAGCGTAATTATTTAACGCGCATCATTTTCATTTATTCTATATTTTTTCTATAATGGAATTAAAACGTCACAGTGTGATTGCTCTCTATTTGGCTGGAAATTCACAACCAGTTCGTTCTTGAACTACAACATTTGAAAGTGAACAAAATATTTGTGTATCGCACTATATTGCGTTACAACGTTACCGGCAGCGTTACAGATCGCCACCAATCCCCTCGAAAAAAGTCGGCAACAAGCAAAGAAATTATGCGAAAGTGAAGGGTCAAATTGAACGAAATCCAGGATGCTGGGCAACTCGAGTGGCGAAAAAACTGCAAATATCCGATTAGAGCGTTCGACACATACTGAAAACTGAACTTCAATTACAACTCGCACAAACGTGGCGAGTTTCCTAACATCATTTTTTCGGATGAAACAACTTTCATCATTCAGCGAATGATAAAAAACAAGACAATCGCATTTGGTTAAAGGGAAACTTAGGCGATAATTTGAACATTCATGTGATGACTTGAGCGCAGAAACCTGCAAACGTTATGGTATGGGCCGCAGTGTCGTTTTCCGATGGTTTTCATCGACCGTGACGTAACGGTAAATTCAACTGAGTACCAAGAGAAGGTGTTGGAAGGTGTATTGCTACAATGTGTACGTAATCAATGACTCATCGAGTCAAAGTGAACAAAGCGTTTTTACAAAAAAGTGTTCCAAATGTCCGAGAAACAATGGCTCGATTTCTCCGTTTGGTATATGTTAGAGACCAGAGTTTTGACTGAAAGTTATGAGATTGTGGACGCGTTGAAAACGGTTCTTTGTAGAGAATGGGCAAAGATTCTACAACGGCATGTTTGTCCAGCGTACAACTTGTTCATTCCCAGACTGCAGACCATATTCAAAGTAAAGAACTTGATTTTCGTCGACACATAGAAGCCAAAACAAACATAGCGAAAAAATCAGCAAGCAAGCTATGCTGTGTACTACAGCAGTAATAACACGAAATGCTATGGGTAAAGATTTTAATTCAACGGGAGTGAGAGAATACAAAGGATAGATAGGAGAAGGCAGGGGATTGAATAGATATAGAAACAAGAAAATGCTTCATAAAGTAGTAGACTACAGGCAAGACATTAATCTGCGCAGAGACTTGGAAATTGCTACTGGTGGCAACGAACAGAAGATCCCAACTGATTCAGAGTTAGGCCGTGCACGAAGACTCCAGAATATAGGAAATAGAAATTTTTCGGATGAATGACGAAACCGAAGTACGAACATGAAACAAACCTAAAATATTTCCGTTCCTCCGATGCCGACCAGAAGAACTATTCTCAACTAGAATGTAAAATATAATAGGTAAAGAGAGGAAGAAACAAAAAGTGCCGTACTATACTCACTTCTCAATAAAAACAACAAAACACAACAACAGTAAACAACTTGTAAACCAAGGCAGGTTCTCAAAATAAAATTAAAGTAAGGAGAAATATAATGCAAGTTTTAATTAAAAAATGAACAGCAAACAGAACGTATGCTTATACCCTGAGAAAAGTAGAAAACAAGCCTTCACCCAGAAGAGGACAAGTTCGCTGCAATTACACGTATTAAAACGGGACATGTAATATTGCATCTGCGAAAAAGAGAGGGCCAAAGCTACGAATTTGGAGCAGTAAAAGATGAATGGCAAGTTACCTCATAATCTAGAAAACTATCAGACTTGCACAACAAATGATGTTACACCTAAGAGATATTGATAAAATTAACTCAAAAGAAGAAGATACTGGCCAGTATGGGGGTGGTTTCATCAAGTATCGTAAGATATTTAGTTTATGTATAGTATTAGTTACATCATAATTTCTTTATAATCGTAGTTTTGAATGTAATAGCATTTCAGTCATTTTCTGTTTAAGCTTGATAGTATTTAAGTTCCTTATCTCCTTTGGTATGGTATTAAACATTTTTATAGTAGTGTAATTTGTGTAATCAAATAAGCTGATACATTTTTGCAATCTGATCATTGAAATACATATATCGCCTCTTCTATGTACTCGATATGTGTGGACATCGTTCTGCTGCAGTTAGGCTCCATATTTTATGCAGTTTATGTGACGTACATTAAACACTGAACTACAAAGAGACTAGGTATTGTCAATATACCAATATTTTTGAAGTACGTGCGGCATATATCTCGACTTAGACCGAGTAGAATTCACATTGGATTCGGTTTTGCAGCGAACATCGAGACCAGCGAACAGTTTGAGTATTCATCGGAAAATCGTTAATATATATTATAAATAATAGAGGTCCCAATATGGATCCTTAAGGAACTCCGTATTTTAATAATCTTGGCTTAGACGATTTGACGTTTATTGACACAATTTTACTTATCTCAGTTAAAAGGGATTATAAAATTGAGAGTGATGGACCTCTAACGCCATAGTACTCCAGTTCAAAGGATTCTCTGATATCTTTGATTGTCAATAAACGTATGTATAGTGGATCGTTGGGGCATACATCCATATTTTGGTTTATCGGTCCCCGGAAACTTCATCATTCTGTTCTTGGTCACAGTTTCGAAGATTTTTGAGTTTCGAAGTAGCTGCGTTATTGAGATTGGTCTGAAATTTCAATAGATACAAAAAAATTTTTAGTTACAAAAAATTCGAGAACCCTTTTTTGTGTACCCTACCATGCGTTGTATACCGTTATTACTTTGTTTATTAGTATGATTTTATTAGAATGTTTTGCATCTTTGTTTTACTAACATCTTTTAAAGTAAATGCTTTGATAAAGTTAATAACAATTTAATTAATTAGCTTTGTTTTGTTTGTTTTCATTCCTTAGCTTAAAAATAAGGAATGCTGACGCCTTAAAAATAAGGAATGCTGATAAAGCTAATGTGCTTTAATAATATTATTGTGGTAAGTTATACTAACGACTTAGTAAAACATAATTGTAAACAATTTGTAATTTATTAACATCATATCTGTCAAAAGGATCTAACATATCTGTTTTCATATATACCTAATCTTTAAATAATTTAGTTTAGTTTTCTTATTTATTAAATTTTTTCATACTATTGCAGGTATGTGTATGTATATGTTACAAGTAGTTTATTCTTTGTATCGATCATAACAGTGAGTTATTTAGCCTCAATTACACATTTAAAATTTTGTGGGGGATTGCCAAAATTACAATCTTGTCTCTGGGATATCAGCCTACTAGTGAAATAGCTAAGCAACTATTGAGATCTTATTGTTTGCTTCGGGATTCCCTGCGGTAGCTAACAAGGCAGTATAATCGGGCGAGTCCCACGATCTTGTCTTCCACGGGAGTTTTCAATTCGTTGTACATTAAAGTCCAGACTGTCGGATCTAGTATCAACCCGTGTGGTATTCCACTACGGATTGGCATTTCTACAAGGCCTCTCTCTGCCTCATATTAATACACATCACTTAGGTATCCTGCTAATGCATTTTGTAAATTAACCAGAAAGTTATTTCTTTCAACTATCTACAATATCTTCTCCAAGAAGACGCTGTTGAAGATTTTTTGTATATCAAATGTTACTAAAACACATAATTTTCATACTAGATTTGTTGTTAGTGAAAACTTTTACACTAGTAAACTTTTCTATATGCTGGTAGCGATGTTTATTTCCATGATCTTTTTAATTAACATAAGGTTGCCTTCTTTTCAGCTTGATATCTATTCTCCTTTTCATTGAAGACCTCTAAATGAGAGGTCGCTTCTATTGATGGTATCAATTCAATATTTGATTGTTTATTTCGCGTTTCTTTTTCCTACACCTATGGTGCGTGGAAAATAGGAGTTTAAAAGTGATTTCTTTCTTGTTATGTTGTCTCGGTTGGTCTCAGTCTTAGTCTGATTTTTTTTTCTTCTTACTATTGTTTATTCTGACGTATCCTGAATCTTGCGCCAACAGATTTCTTTACTCTTTCGATATTTATCTTTCTCTTCATTCTTAGTATATGTTTGCCTGACGCAGCCTGCTCTGGCAATTCTTTTCTTAGGAATTTTCTTTTTCTAGCTAACTCTCTCCGAGCTGCACTTATCAGTTCTGCCCACGAGGAGAGTTACGGTCTCTTTGCTTTGTTTCCTTCTAAGACTTGCTTTATGCGTGCTGCAATGATTTATGTTTAAATAAAGTTATTATTTTTTTTGCAATGCATATGTTTATTTTACCTCCCTTCTCGTTTCCCCTGTCCAGGTGCATTTTGTGCGTACAACAATTTCGTCAAGGAACGTTTTTCTACCTAGTTTACACGTAACTCAACTTTTTTCATGTTGACGATGCCTGTTATATGTTTATGTGTTATATGTTTAACTCCAGATTTAGCAACCTCCAAAACCCTGGTATATGCGGCGCCATGTTTTCCCTCGCAAACGTAGCACCTACGTGTGACGGTTTCTGCATCTCTACGGAAAAAAATAGTTTTTTGGAAAGACATTCTGCTCCTTTTTCTACGAGACAGAATTTGTCTTTCCGAAAGACACAAAGCCTTCTTTCTGTATTTACGGTATGGAAAGTTCCTTCAAAGAAAACGAATTTCAATTGGACTTAGATAATAAAAATTGTTCAAATAGCGCTAGATTCTCGCGTCCAACAAAATACTACTTGATCTTAGACAATTCAAGCTAATTATTCAAATGGAGCGACCTCCTCGCTTAACAACGAAATTATACTCTCTTTTAAACAATTGAAACTAATTGTTCAAATAGTCCGAGATTCTCATCTCAGAACAAAATTCTACTTGATCTTAAATAATTGAAACTTAATGTTCAAATAGTGAGAGGTTCTTACGTAACAACGAAATTCTACTTAATCTTAGACAATTGAAACTAATTGTTAAATAGCGCGAGGTTTTCGCATCAGAAGAATTTCTACTTTCTCTCAAACAATGCAATTATATCAAACAACATGTGTACGTTTATTTAAAACGTGGACATGTCTACGTTTATTTAAAAATTACTTTTAGCGAAGGTTTTCGAGAACTAGGCCCATAATCAAGCTAAACAATTGTGCACAACGTCAAAAGCTTATGTTTAAATTCGACAAAAACACATACTAAATAAATTATGTTTAAAATCCTTTACCTAATATTTGAGCGTCGACTATTCATGTCTCCATTTTGTCGAAGACTGAATCTTCATCGTTGAACCCGCCAAAAGCAGCCTTCGCACGTACAAATTACTGACATTTTAAGACTTTATAATGGTAGCAATTCGTAACTAATTCACGCATGTACTGGACTGGTACGTGATTCGTTGAGTCAAATTCAGTATTGATGTCATAAGAGTTTTGAATATTTTAAACTTCCAGCATCCTAATATTAGATAATAAAAATATTAGATAAGTACACCCATGAAATAGAATTAAACAACAGCATAAACTTTTTAGATCCTACTGTTTGCAAACCTACTGTTGGATTAAAATTCAAAATATATCGAAAACCCTCCACCACTGATCATGCGATCAATAATTTATTTTGTATGCGGAATCTCATAATGCTGCTTTCCAGAGGCTACACACAGAGGCTCCAGAGGCTACCTCTCTTTCTCTCTTATGATAATTTTGCGTTTGAACTGCGCACAATTTTACAGCTTGCCCTGAATAATAATTATTATATCAATTTCGTTAAAAAATGCTATATTAAAAACTATCCCAGATCTTTTGAAAATTTCAATATCCAGTTGATTTGAGTCGAACTACTAACGATGTAATTTAATTTTAACTTTTCTATGGACAAATCTCCTATGAATTAAAAGAATGTTTGGAAAAACTCGTTACGGATAAGAAATTCATTATCTCCTTCTCAACTCCGATACTTTTAGTATTTTTGTTAATAAAGATTTAAAGCTCCTACTCATAAAAGTGGCATATATTCTATTTCGTGTTGTGGGAAAGAATTTATTGGTCAGTTAGGTAAATTTTCTCATTACTAGTATAAAGGAACATGTGTGTAGACTAATTCGCGCTTAGCTATTCACATAAATGAGTTCAATATTTCTGAACATAAATTCGATATTGAAACCGAGTGTTCCTTTCTTCACTTTATAAACCAAGGAGAGAGAATGAATATAGCTGAGAGCCTTGAAATAAGCCCATGAAAACTCTTAATAATTTAAATTATCAAGTAAATTATGCAGCTTCACAGTTTTTTCTAAAACCTACCATCAAAACATAAGAATGTAGTGTCATTGGACATTTTGGTCTTCAACCACACTTTTGTACACATTTTCAATATAGAAAGAATATTTTTTAAATATGCCTCAACAATTTTGATCATATATAACTTTTTATGTTTGTAAATTATAACATGACAGCTCAAAAAAATTTTCGTTGTTACAAAAAACTTATTTAGCTGTTATCATATTTATTAAACAAACATGTAATATTGTAATGACTAATATTATGACCATATAGTTTGATTTTAAATTATAAATTGTGATATATAGAGTGGAACTGCTCTTGACTATCTTCATTTTGCCGAATACTGAATTTAACTTAACGAATCACGTACCAGTTCAGTCAATGCGTGAATTAGTTATCAATTGCTACCATTATAAATTCTTAAAATGTCATTAAGTTGAACGTGGAAAGGCTACTTTTGGTGGGTTCAACGAAGATTCAGTGTTCGACAAAATGGAGGCATGAATATTTGACGCTCAAATATTACGTAACGGATTTTAATTATAATTAATATGGGTTTTTGTTGAATTTAACATGATCTTTTGACGTTGTGCACAGTTTTTTAGCTTGATTATGCGGCTAGTTCCTGAAAACGTTCACTAAAAATAATTTTTAAATAAACGTGGACGAAGAGATGTTGTTTGATATAATTTAATGTGTAATGGACTACGACACTAGAGATGTTTTAATTCTTAAAAAATTGAAACTAATTGTTCAAATAGCGCGAGGTCCATTTATCACAACAAAATTCTACTTGGACTTAGGTAAATGAAACATTCAATTAGCGCGAGATCCTCTCGTCAGAACGAAATTTTACTTGGTCTTAGACAATTGAAACTTGACCTCAAGTAGTGCGAGGTTGTAGCGTCACAACTAAATTCTGCTGGATCTTAGACAATTGAAATTCACATAAATTAAATAATGTAATCAATGTGAACAAATCTATTATTGTAACAGACTAAATGTGTAGTAGGTGATATCAATATAACTACTTCAAATAACGTGAGATCCTCGAATTATAACGAAATTCTACTTGGACTTAACCAATTGAAATGAATTATTCAAATAGCGCAAGATCGTCGCGTTCTGATATTTTAGTTGGTCTTGTGCAATTAAAATTAATTCTTTATATATGGTCCTTGCGTCCGAACAAAATTCGACTTGATTTTAAGCATTTTTAACTAATTGTTTAAATAGCTCGAGGTCCATCCTCAGTCTAGAGTTTGCTCTTTTATAAACCCAAAAATCGTTGCGTTGATATATACAATGTCAAAAATGAATTAAGTTTCTGTCACACTATTAATAAGTTTAACAAACCACATTGATCAAACTAAGGTGATTATTAGAGGCGCTTCCAAATCCATCAAACAGTTTGATGAGATTTCGATTCAAGATCAAGGACATATGATCTGTACATAATTATAACAGTGAATATAGCATTTATTTATTTTGTTGTGTTTGTAACATTCATTTGGTTTATAAATGTACCTGTTTAGAAACTTTTTGTTTTGTTTATTTTCAAATTGTCTACTGATAAGCCTCTGTATGTTGTATACATGTATACTTATTGCCTTCACTTGTAACCTATCAGACTGATCAATGTAGTTTGTCAAATTCATTCATAGTCTGAAAGGGACTTTACAATCTCTACTATTTGTCATATTGGAAAATGCGATATGAATTTTAAACGTAATTCAGCTCTAAATTTCTTTTCTTTTTGTTTGTAGTCAGGAAAATGGGATAAACCCTCATGTTGAAGTACCACGTTGAAGACTTATTATATGTATAATGCAATTTTCTTGTATAAGTTTTTTTATTAATATTGTATTGGATATTGTTAAATAATTTATGAAAAACAAAAATGTAAATATATTACATGTAAATATATTTTCTAAGTTTTGTTTTGTTATATGATTTAATTATAGCTATTACCAATTGATTCACTTCAGAAACGGCAAAAACACCTCTTACGCGTTTTGTTCGAGTATTTGACATTAATTTTTACATTACAGTGTGTTCTAAAATGATGAGACTATGAAATAAGGAAGTCGTTTACCAGAAATACAGTGCGTTTCCGCGTAACGCAATAAATTTTTTAAAAGTGTTTTTGTTCCAAAATATAATAAAACTTAAAGAAATTGATTAATTTAATGATGATTAAACAAATGTTGCTACTTAATAGCACTTCGTTGATTAAAGTAATAGGTACCGTAATATGGGGAGAATAGGATCAATGGGATGAGTAAGCTCGAATGTTCATCTTTTGCTTTTAATACAGTAGATACTTTTCGTTAGAAAATCGTTAATTAATAGTATGGCGGTAACTTGGTAGTTCAAATAACTAAGTGAAGTTTGGCAACGCAACAGATGTGGTACATAACCTAACAGTCTTTAATAACTACAGTATTTCTACTCTTTGCAACTTGATTAATCATAGGGTCCACAGATTAAATAGAACAGGATAATGTCACTTTTAGTTCTATTGTAATGTCCTACAACATATGTATACACTAAAATAGTAACCTAATTGAAATTGTTTCTTTTATAGAGATCCTAATCTAGAAAGTGTATATTCCGGAACACAGTGTTGGAAAGACACAGTAAAAATCCAGCTACAAAAAAAACATGGAGACCTACAAACATGGATCGCCTAACAAAATTTCAAGAATATTTGTTCCCGTGTGCATTACGACCCAGGCCACGGCTTTTCCGAGACTAGGGATATGACCTAACAACATTTCAAGAATATGTGTTCCCGCTTTATATAAAACACGCGCGTATTAGCATGCAACGTTGTGTAAAAATTTCAAAAATGTGTGTTCTACATTAAAGTATGCGATCTACACTAAACTTCATAGGATCACCCACTATGCTATTTTAAATTTTTCCTGAAAATTTGATCGAAATCGGTTTAGCGGTCTAGAAACCCATATTTTTTTTCCTTATTCCCGTGATCCCGAATTCCCGATCTACACAAA
>WYDF02076780.1:0-24601 GCA_009867245.2 Adranes taylori | reverse complement strand
AAAATCACTCAACACAATATCCAGATCTACGAAACACTAAAACACAATAAAATTCGACGTTGATACAGCAACCTGCGGGTCAGACTAATTAAAAGGACGTGAAACGAAAACAAAGCCACAGTGAAGTCCAGAGACCAATACGCTCTCGAACATATGCGATGTGGCCCAAAATCCGTCTAAGATGAATGTTTCGTCTGTATGTATTCGAAAACTGGCCTCCCCATTACGCATGCTGACACATTTAGTCCGGCACAATGTTTTCCCTCACGCCTTCCAATCGCAAACACAGGTTAGTTTATTTGCAATTTAAATTGTTTGCTTCATTTATACATTTTGCAGACCTTTAAACATAATGCACTTTATTACTTAATTGATTTTACTGACACAGTTTGGGTCCGCATCAACTAGCTTAGTTCCTAATGATGGACTCTAAAATGTAATTTAATCTTTGTGCACGATTTATGCAAGATGTGTTCTTTTAATCATGTATAATTTTTCTATTCTACTTTCCCAGAGGATTTCTTTATTTAAGAGCCTTTGATAAACTTAAATATGAATTTAGTCAGATGCTTTGGTGAAATTATCTTGGTGTTTAACACCGTAGTTCTTATCCTCCAGATAATTCCAGCGTATTAAAAAATATTCTTTTTTTTTTATTATCCAAGTCGTGGTGGATTATCCAGCGTGCCGGACCATAAGATGCGAGATTAGA
The DNA here is from genome assembly GCA_009867245.2 of Adranes taylori. Lineage (NCBI taxonomy): Eukaryota > Metazoa > Arthropoda > Insecta > Coleoptera > Staphylinidae > Adranes > Adranes taylori. The sequence goes on along the minus strand of WYDF02076780.1, from coordinate 23,889 downwards.
GGAATCCCACTGTATATCTTTTTAGTTTGATAGCAGCTTTGTTGCAAAAAGAAAAGAAAATTCGCTAAAAAATGATTAATTAAAATTTATAAATTCTTCCTCAAAGTTTGTTCAACTTTGCAAGATCAATGAAGGGGTCTTGTGATTTGAAAAAAATAATAATGTGCTTCGTAATTTTAGTTACGGACATTGAATTACGGGTTAACACCCAACTGCAGTACCACTGTTTGTTGAATACTGTTATTATAATAGAGATTAATAGCATGCAATATCAAGCAATAGGAGTTGGGCCAGACAGACTAATTTCTAGTTGTTGTATATAATTTAATAAGATCGCAAAAATTAGTCCAATTTAGTTAAATGTAGTAAAATACTTTAGATATAAAATTTACTATAATGTGCCTTTAATACATGTTGCGTTTATTCTATCTGCTTCTAACCGATCATTATACATCACACAAGACGACCATTTCATAACGTACTTCTGTCAGTTTTATCGTTGGTTTACAAAGATCAGTTAACAATCCGTTATCTAACCAAACACATAATAACACAACTACCAGATAATTTTCTTGATTTAGATTAACTGAATATTGAATATTGGCCTAGCCAAGACGTAATGATAGTTTTAAATGGGCTGTGGAAATCAAAACTAGTCACAGAGAAGACTCATGACTCTCAAAATAATATATACAGACTCGAAGACATTGTTGTTCATATATTTTTCATTTCCAGATAATAAATCAATATTATTTAAATTGGTGAGTGATCATTTAGATTAACATCACGAAATTCACCAGGATATAATTATTGTTTAGTACTTAATTCATTACTAAAACTAACAGGAGATCTCTAAAGGAAGGGAACCACTGCTCCTATACTTCCAGATATCTCTAGTATATATAACAATTTAGTATTGCTTAAGATCGATGGGGATATCTGGAGGAGAAATCCCAGAGATCCCTAAACACTATTTAATAAAAAAAATATTTTTGTTTTCAGACCGGTGGAATTATCTGGAGGATAAGAACTACGGTGTTAAACACCAAGATAATTTCACCAAAGCATCTGACTAAATTCATATTATCGAAGGCTCTTAAATAAAGACTGAACCATTTAATAAAGCACTCTGAACCATTATATAAAGAAATCCTCTGGGAAAGTAGAATAGAAAAATTATACATGATTAAAAAACACCATTAGGAACTAAGCTAGTTGGCACTAACCCAAACAGTGTCACTAAAATCAATTAAGTAATAAAGTGCATACTGTTTAAAGGTCTGCAAAATGTTAAATCATTTATTAATACATGCAGAATGTGTTATTTATTATTTGCAATTAAACTGTATCATATATTCATATATAAGACTGAGTAATTTTAACAATAAACGAGTTTTCTTATTTAGATGTCAAGCAGTGTGTTTCTGTTACTTTAACATCCGCTGTCCTAGAAATAGTTATTACACGTTGTCAGTATTTGGTATAGCTAGATACAAATCGGTAAAAACAACTTAAAAACTACTATCATTGAGCCAACAAGGTGAAAAAAGCTCACTAATTTGAATCAAAATACTTTCGCAGTAAATGAGTAATTCAATAATGCTACTCTTGTGGTGATACCTAAAAGATTCGAGTAGGAATTTTAAGTTGAAAGATTGGAAAAACATATTTCCGTGATCACGGAAGTGTCGTTTCGAATAATGAAGACAATATTCGTTCAATCTGTATTTATAAACGAAATTGAACTATAAATGCAGCTATTTAGCAAAATTATATTTTCTCATAAGTGACTCAAGCGCGGCCGCTATGCCACGGCAAATCGAACTGCGGAGTTGCCCGCGCCGTAAGCATATATGCGGACCGAGGAATTCATAGGTTGGCAAATTCGTGCGTCTTCTCCTTCTTCTTCGTCCAACGTTGTGACCGACATGTGATGACTAAGGTGGATGTTGACGTTGAATAGGGCAGTCTTCTAATCTGTGTGTTATTCGTCTAACAGTTGATTTCCAGATCTGTTGATCGTTCGCTTGGCGTGCTGCTTTAGTCAAACTTGTTTCTGTTAGTTTCGAAATAATATCGGTCCACCTAGTTCGGAATCGGCCCCGTCTCTTTTTCCCTTCCGGGTTTCCCTGAACAACAAGTTTTTCCATGCTACCATGTCTAGAGATGTGTCCGAAAAATTTCAAAATCCATCCATATGTCATCGATGATAATCTTTGTATAGGTTTGACCTCATTTAAGATGGAGACATTTGTTCTTCTAGCTGTTCAGGGAACCCGCAGTATTCTGCCCCAGACCCACCTTTCAAACGCATGTATTCTTCTCCTTCCGTTGGGACGGATTACCCAGGATTCTGTGGCGTATAAGAAAACGAGAAAAACTAGGTCGTTACAAGGTTTGCCTTCATTTTCCTAGTGATATATCGTCTTTCCAAATTTTTGTTAGTTCTATCATGGCATGCGGGTAAATTCAATTCGTCGTCTTATTTCCAGTTCACAAGAGCCGGACTTATAGAGCATGAGTCCAAATGGAATCCAAATACACAAATTTTTCAACGACTTCAAAGTTCCCTAGTTTTGTCGGTTGTCTTCCATTTTCGTTATCTCAGTCTACTATCATGACTTTTGTCTTGTTTATATTGATTTTGAACCCATAGTCTCGGCTTACGTCTTCCAGTCATTGAAGAAGCTCTAAATGCTCTTCGGTACTGTTAGCTATTAGAAGAGTATGATCTGAAAATCGAAGGTTAGAAAACCGCATTCAACTAATCTTCGTTCCTCCGTTCCAGACTCCTAAAGTGCGCCCCATCACTAATCCGCTATAGATGTTGTAGAGTAGACGTGAAAGTACGCAACCTTGACGAAAGTCTCTCTTAAATCAAAATTTTTTGGATAATGTGTTATCGATTTTAACGGAAGCCTGCGAATTCTCATACACGCTTTTGATGAGAGTTATAAGATGACATGGTACTCCAAATTCTACTAAAGTCGTCCATAGCATGGGCCAACGAACGTTATCAAATGCTTTGTCGTTATGTACAACGCACAGATATATCGGTATCGAGTATTCTCGGGCTTTTTCTATAAGCTGCCTCGTATTTAAAATTTGTTCACAAGTACCCTGTTCTTTCATATATCCTGCTTGATGTGTTCTTCGGATTGCTTCACGTAGATGGCGTAAACCTGTAAGAAGTATTCTTTGTTGACCATCCGACCTGATAACAAGAACTCATGGTACACTATGCTATTGATATCGAACAGAACCTATACATTCAAATGAACTTGGCGAGTTTCTTCGTCTAGTCTTCTCATGAAGCATTCATTGGGATGATTGACCTTCGTTCTAACATCATATCCATATATTATGTTTCGTCGCCAGTTATAATTTGTTTGAGCAATTCTGGATTATCGTTGATTTCATTTAGAAGCTCCTAAGCAGATCAATTCTAAACTGCTCTTGAAATTCAACAATTGGAAACAAAGTTTGCTTCCACTTGTCTTATGCCTAAAGCAGTTGAAATAATAGCTTGGCATGAGCCAAGTAAATTGTCAACATCTTCAGCAACTTCTCTGATACTGATTCAACGGTTACCCATAAGTATTTTTTTCACCTTTTAGATGTTATTTGCAGTTATTGATGTGTTAGGACACCCGGGACTCTCGTCATCATCAAGATTTTCGCGGCTTTCTTGGAAACGCTTTTAACACTTATAGACACTAATTTTATTCACAGAAGAATTACCAAAAGCAACATTTAGCATGTCCAGCACTGTGCTGACTTTATTTCATTCCTAACACAAAACATGATGCAAACACTTCCAGTTCCATTTTCTTCACAAGTAAAAATCGCCGTGACACCAAAACGCAAGTCACCTTACTGACAACTAACTATAAACTAAATAACCAATATAACGACAGTTGTCAATATACGTTTGGGAAAATATCTACCAATAGAACAACAACAAAAATTTGATAGTCGGACATCTACAATCCGCAAAATTTAAATATCCCGTGTTTTATCTGATGATATCCTACTGCGTTTCGGTTACATTACCATAAAAAAAACCGAATGATCTTGACAAGGAACGTGTCTGACAAGGAACAGACTTGACAAGGAACGTGTCCAGGGAAGGTCACCTAGCTACTAGGTGGACTAGAGAAGAAATCCGTTAGGCCGTCGTCGCGGTTCGGAACAGGAGTGGCTAGGATGATCCTGTTTTTAGAATCGACTCGTTCTGGCACCATATTTCTACGCAGGTTATAAGCCAAGAGGAAAAAATTGCCTTAAATATTATAATTAGATTATTTTGAAGCTAGTCAGTTGTGTCTAATAGATATCTGCAAATTGCCAATCTATTAAATAAATAAATAAATATATTACGTAAAACTCCTCCAATGTAAATGTTTCCAATTAAACTCATTCGAGTAATAAATTTAGTGTGTTATAACTATAATCCTAACCAACGTAACATCGAGCTAAGATAAATGTTTCTATTGATTCCGCTTTCGTGCAAATATTAAATGCAATTGTGTCATTTAAAGAAAAAATGTCATTTTAATTACAGTTATATAACTATATACATCCACTTATCTATATAGACTTTAATTGTGTTTGCTATAAGATGCTATTAAAAGCCAATAATAAACGATGAATTTAGTGGGGGTTAATAAATTAAGATCTTATATAATTCCGTATAAATACAGTTCAGATGGTTGAAGGGAATGTAACACCTACTGGTTCGTCTCAATTGGATTTGTTCTATTTTGTCTACCTGTTAGAAGATTTCTCTAAGTAAACTAAATGCAATGTTTGAAGAAAATTTGAAAATAGTTTACATGTCCAGGCGTGGTGTAGTAATCTAGGTCGTAAACTATGGATGCACTACTAAAAAGGGTACTGATGATAGCTTACCTAGAAATACGTATCTGTCTGTCTGGATTTTTAGGCTATTTGGGTGCTCATATGATCTGTAGGTTCTTTGGAAATTGACTAACTTATCTAAATATTAACTTATAGTTATTTACATCTTAATACTCATTCTCACTCAAAGATTTCAATTCATAACACATATCAAATTTAAAAATAATAAACATATCTTTTTAAGATTTTTTTATAAAATGGAAAAGTGATCGTTGATATTTTCCACGTTAGTTCTAAACACCCTTTATTGACTTTTGAAATATTAATTATAATACAATGATTGCTCAATAGCCTAAAGGCGTTAACTAGATCAATAGATCTGTTTGATTCTTTTCGTATTTAATATCGAAGTGGAGAGAAGGTATGAAAGAAATTAATCATGATCAATTCTAATAATTATCAATCTTTATGGATAGTATGTTGGTCTTAAAGGCGATGACGCCACTGGACTGGGTGGTGGATATAATCGGCTGAAGTACGTGGAAGATATGAAAAAAACTATAATATTCGGTAGTTAATGCGCATTGGTCATAGCGTAAAAAAAAAAATTTGTTCGGAAAAAGTTTTAGTGTATATTTTCAGATTGTATTGACTATCTCGTTTCATCTTTGAACTTCTAATTCTCTAAGTCGTTTTAGTTTACTTAGTATTTGGATTTACTCTAATCTACTTTCTGTCTATTGTTTCCTTCTTTTTTGATTAATGCGTAGAGACCTGGCTGCGATTTGAAAATAGTATTATCTTGTCATTTTGATCGTAAACAAAGGGAAGAGCGTTTCACTCCTGCCTTTAATTCGTTCTAAGTACACTTCCAGTCGGGCAACACGTGAAATCTTATTGCGTGCTTCGTATTATCTTGCAAATTTGATGATAAACAGTAGAGTAATTTTTTGTTCCTCTTGTCAATTCATACCAATTTTTCAACCTTGTTTGTCCATGACCGTCTTTGAAGATCCGTAAAATCAAAATGTGGTGGTACATTTAGAATTGGTTTAATAAGACCTACCAATATTGGAAAACACACACGCAGTATATAGAAAGACTAAATTATTTCATTGATCCGAATGCAATTTTGAAACTACACGAAACTTACTTTGTAAAATATAAACCCATACATACTGACAGTAAAACCATTTCATTGTTCCAGTGGAAGTACAAGACTGCATCAGAAGACATATTTAAGAACACTTAAACATGTATATTCTAAAATAAACAAGTTCATTGTTACGAATGCGGCTTCAAAGATTGCAGGCAAAGATTTCTTTTAATAAACTATTTCATTAATCCTAGTTTTAGTACATACTGAAAATATTTATTGATTAATCACATATTCGGACATTCTAGGGATAAACAATAACCCCAACTTATAAAAAATTTATATAATGGAAAATAAAGAAACAACCGAAAAAGCATAACAAGTAAAACGCTGTATAACATAAAACCAACAAGTAACACGCTGTATTATTTTCATTTTTTGTTGAATTTTATTGATTTACTACCATTTTGAAAAGTCAAGATGGTAGTAAATACATTAAAATTTTATAATAAATTCTTCGTTCTTTGTTTGATATAGCCTCCTTTTGCCTTAAGTCGGACGAGAAAGGCACTGCGCTCTGCACAAGTGTGAGCCTCCGGAATGTGCAGTGCTGCCTTGAGTGCGTCAATACTTTGGTATTTTTTTTGTGCCAACCTTACTCTTCAAAATGCCTCAGATAGAGAAATCCATCGGGTTTGCATCCGGAGAATTTGCCACCAATTGTGTTGAAGAAATAAAGTGCGGAACGTTGTTTTTCAACGTTCCGCAGTTGATGCGCGCTTTATGGAACGGCGCAGAACATTCATGCTCTGCGGCCAATTTGAATACATGCCTAAGACTTCAACACACCTTCCAAAATAGTATCGCGATAAACATTTGCGTTCATCTGCATGCCACGCTCTAAAAATGCGATCGGAGAGTGACGCGGCCATCGGCAGTAACGGGCGCCCAAACCATCATCATTGATAGTGTCTGCTTTCTGGTGTCCATCTGGAGGTGTAAATTTTCGTATGACCTCTCTAGCAAGTAAACTCCGTCATTTTGTTTGTTTACTTGTTGCTCCATTGGGAATGAAGCCTCATCAGAGAAGAGGATATTCAGCAACAGGCCACTTGCGTCCAAACGAACCAATCTCTTTGCTCTATGCAGGTTACTTTTTTCTGTTCAGGAGTAAAATAGTGTGCCTTTTAGAATTTCGATCGAAGCTCATTTTTCAAAAGAATTTGCATCATCCGTTCTCTAGATATGTTGCTAATTTTTCACCACTGCGACTGCGATTTTATGCACATTGAGATGGTTTAGCTCTTGAACAATTTGAACTTGTGATTTTCCAGCCAAATAAAGAGCTATAACACTGCTGCGTTTGAATTCCATGTAAGGAATTTACTTATTATTTTCGTTTCTACTTCAGCACACTAAGTCACTAGGAAACAAGGTAATGAAGTGTCATTCATTGATATAATTTTGAGCGCTCTGTTATTGTTGCTTTGACATATATATATCGCTATGACGTTAGTTGCAATTTTTTTTAGCAACCCTACACTTCCCTGTTTTATCATCATATTTTTATTCTCCAGTTTATCAATAATATTTTTATAACCTACAAATAATCAAAATAATAAGTACAGTATTTATCTTGTACAAATTTAAAATATCACTCAATATACTATACAGGCAAGGTCACGTTAAACTATTCATTTAGCTTTTTCCTCAGAGAAGCATCGAACCACCACTCAAAAATACTAATTTTCTAAATATAGTCAAGCAATATGAAATTTTTATTAAGAAGAAATATGATCACGTTTTCGACAGATTTAATTCATATAATTTAGGTACTTTAGATACAATTATAGTCATTTTTAATTCACTAGCTGGTTTGCATAATACTAAGTTAAATCCAGTTGAGATTTTCCCTGCATTATTATTAATTATCATTACATGATGTGGACTTCAATGAAGAATCAAAAAAATCATAATCCACAAAAGGATCTAAAATGTGTATTACAGAGAATTGTATTATGTCATTACGCAAGATTAAAAAATCCTTAACAAACCAAATTAGTACACTCTATGCTATGAAATGCTATATATTACCTGTGTCTGATTGATCGTGTACCAAATCACTATTCTTGGACAATTATGAAACGTATATATCCTACATAGGCAAATCCATATCAAATAGTACGACTTAATCAGTTACGTAAGTCAATTTACCTTTTCTTTAATAAAGTGCATTCGCACGCAAACTTAGGCCAAGCGCGTACTGGTTGTTGTCATGTGCGTTTTAAACCAAATCATTATGCAGTATGTTTCTAAAGATATTATTTATAGAATCATTATACAATAGCTATAAGATAAATTCGTAATGATTAACCTTTTCAAACGCTCTAGTCATAATTATGCACACTTATGTACTGAAAGCATCCTCCTCCTCTTTCCATTATCATCCAAAGGATGTAGTGACACCATTTATATTTGATTCAGCAGTTGCTGTACTCATATTCATGGTGTGCTCATGGGAAAATAATCAGGTGGTTTCCCGTTGCCTGCCTAATCCTATGCCGTTCTCCAGTATTTGGTTTATCCGCCTTGAGTACAAAAGGGTGCCCTTGCTTTACATTACCCTAAAGCGTGGTTGCCACATGCGCCAGATCCGCCGTTCTGAGGTCCATCCTCTCCGCCTTTTCTGCCGGTGTGGTCTTCACTCGTAACCCTGAGCACGGGTAATGCGATATACCCCGCAATACTGGGTCCTCAACAGAACTTAGCCACCAGCTAAAACAGCTGGGCCCACCCCCGCGCCGTGGACGCGTCTGTCGAGAGTTACCCAAGTGCATTCAGAGAAGGTGTCTCTGAACACCTTGAGCCGGGTTAGTGTGCACGATTAAAAATCATGCACAGAGGTATGCATAGAAACTATAAATATACCGTTTGCGACAATTTAAGCATAATAAGTGCACGTAACTTATAATGGGATGCATGGTGGAAGCGGTGCTCAAATTGACAAAGAAAGAATTAGTCATGGAACTCTATACTACGTAATTACAAGAGCAATCAATTGCATCACAGGTGAAGTGATATGTAAGTTAGGCAACCCGTAGACAGCGGAGACAGTTGAGAAAAAGATATCTCTATCTTTTTCTCAACTAAAAATTGTAATCAAAACACAAAAACATTATTTATTTTTTAACGGAAATAATGATTAATTACAAATAAAAGCAACTTATTCTATAAATTCTGGTTTTTTGTCTCAGGCTGGCTAGTTTGTCATTAATATTTGATGATATTTATTTAACAAAATAATGCAATCTGCATTTTAAGTAAGTTTTTAAAACATGCTTTATTATTTGAATTTCGTGCTTGTCTTCTATAATGAATTCTTCTGTAATACGATGTGGAGATATAAAATAATTAATATGATTATTGATCGGAATGACATTACGTAACTTGCTTTTAACGCCCTGCTTATTTAAAATGTGGAATGTATGTTCTGCAAATTCAACAATTTTTATATAATAAATATCTGGTGAACGAATCAGTCCCTTATTTTAAGAAAATTAGCATTTTCATTCTTTATTTGACTCTAACTATGTTCACCATAAACATTATTGTTCTTATACAATAAAATATCCATACAATTTTTAAAAGTTATGTGATTAATTAAATTCTTTATTATATAACCTGCAATAAAATACAGAACGTTACTTTAAAATTCTGTGAGGTAGAAACTCATAACCTCTGACAATTGATAAGTTAGAGCGAAATAGAAGTACTCAACACTATCTCTCCTTGTCGGATTCAGAGCCTACATTGATGTAGCTGGCGCGGATTCCTTTCCAATTACGTAGTAATCAAGATGGCGTCAACCAGTAAATACTGATTTGATGAGTAGAACGAGAAAACAAAATATTGCCTTATCGAATGTCTTATCGAATTGTTTAATGTTTATAATAATGCACAATTGGTCTCATAAGAGAACATTTATGGGAAAATAATTTAGACTAACGATATGATGTTCAAAACGAAGAAGGTGCTAAAAACATTTGAAATTTACTCGGATTCGGATATTCAATTGAGCAATGATGAAGAAGGAGGTATATTAAATAAACTTTCGATTTCTGCGCTAAAACAATATTGGTGCTGTTAAAATCGGACCATTGACAAGGGACATTGTAGAATCATCTTCAGATAAAGTGTATCACGAAGAAGCTGATAGCAAGGAGACTGAAACAGGAAAGCCCAATGGAAAGCCAAGGAACCAGTCACTAAGAAATTCTTAGCTCTTAGCATACTTCGAAAGCTATATTGATCAAACTAATTGTAAAGATATTGCCACTTTACTAACATATATGCTGTTGAACAGAATGCTACATTTAAACTAACAACTGCTGTTGAAATTAAAAAGATTGTGTGAGTTGCATATTGCACCAAGAACTCTAAAATTTTCAAAAGTTCTTTGAATTTATTCAAAAGAATTTGCGAATAAATCTCTTCCACGTAACAATTTAACGAGATAGAACACAATATTTTCACTCAGACTCAGAAAAAATTGGCCCTCTCTCCATATGACGATAAGAGGTATATTTGTGATGACATTAGCTTGGAGACATTAAATATTCCTTCGTATGTTTTGTCCAAGAACGAATAAATAGAGAAGCTTTATTTATATTTTGATAAACAGTTTAGGCATTAATTAATTTTAAATTTCTATGTATAATTTATATCCATATTTAGTGAAAATTGGTATGCTTCCATTATAATTAAAGTGAAACGTCCATGGTACAATAGAAAAATACAACATTTTTTAGTATTGTGTTTACAGCATAATGTTATTTTAATTGCCTAACAGTACAGTAGTAAAAATAAAGCATTCTTGAGAATTAATTACATCTATTTTCTTAGATGCTTAGTGTCTATCGCTCAAGGGGCTATTTTTAGCCTCTTGTGTTTATCCATATGTTGGATCGTTAGATAGGGCTTGAATACGGCTATGATACTGATGGTGTCTCTTTGTATGAAAATAATATTTAACTGATGAAAATGGAAAAAAACGGGAAAATGCGCCTTTTCCATGGCTTTATTAAAAATTTTATTTCGACTATATGGAACGTAGTGGACTGAATGTTGTTTAAACATTCAGCACATTGTTTAAAATCTTATTTTAGGACTTTTCCAGCAAGTAAATAATGAAAATGGTATGACTTTTTTTTATTTGAGATTGTTTTAAATTTTGATCTCGATGCTAAAAACATTCATTTTAATATTATTTTACAGAGCATTTTTAGACATTTATTCTTGTATCCATTGCTCTTGAATGACTGGAGATAGCACCATGAAATTTGGATATATTATATAACACACTTTTTGCTATCGTCTGCAGTAAATACAGTTTTGTATACATTCTTTACAAAAGGCAGATCACTAAATATTTTGGGCTGCTGGCTTTGCGCACTATACAATAATAATGTAATTGACATGGAAAGTATAACAAATGGACACATTCTACAGATATACTATAGTACAGTATTAGTTTCCGAAAGATCCCATAGCATACAAAAAGTTCTAAAATCGCGGGTCACAGTATGCTATATCAATTTTATCGTGAGAAAAACAATGCACACAATCTCCTAAATGAAAAAAATTGGGACTGAATATTGTCCGAATATGATTAATTAAAGGCAATGAATAATCATAAAATGTTGAGCAGAGAAAAAACATTTACAGTGAGGTCTAGCAAATTTAGATCCTATTTCTATCTACCTTTTTTTTCATCCCAATAGCAATATATAAGAGTAAACCTAAGTAATACTGTACTAAAATTGTTTCTTAAAACGGCGCGTCCAAACCGTTGAAAATCACTAGTAGTGAATACCAATATTTTATTTGAATCATCAATTTAAAAAATCAGCAGATCACGAAACATTTAAATATTGTAATATATTTCATTCATAAAGTTAGCTAGTTTACGCCTGGCTTTACTCCATTGTATGGAACCTTTCGTTCGGAAAAAAAATCACTTTCCGGATTGTTTATTTAGTGAAAGCATTTCATATTCTTTTAGTAAACTCGTTACTACATTTATTACTATGATATTTAGTTTCTTGCGTTTGTTTGTTTGTTTGTTGCATTATTATGATTATTATTACGGCTAGTTATTACCTTAACATATTATTATTATGGTATCTTTTTGCGATTTGATATCATTTAATGACATAAATGAAACTAATGATGGCATAATGACATGTGCCATCATTAGCATAATAATGTAACCACAAAGTAAATGGTACACATCTGGTGTAACAATACGTTATACAGTAACGCCAATACAGTAACGTCGTTATTACTATAAAAGATTTCAGGAAACAATAACAAACAACAGCATAACAAAGTTATAAATACGGGGGTTGTCTTTTCTATTTCCGGATTTGGCAAGCCTAGTGCTGCCAGCGGACAACAGACATCTCTATCGTGAAGTTTGACATTTTTGTCGTACTTAGAATATTTTAACATACAAGCGCTATTTCTGTTGTTCACAGTAAATAGGATTAAATGGTGAACACATCAGTGTGATTATTTTTTGCAGCGTGTAACGTGGATTAACTCAATTAACTTCATTTTGCTTTTGACGATGAAACACCATCAAGGACCAATGTTTATCAACGGTTTACCGAATTCAATCGTGGACGTAATTCGCTCAACGACGAATGTCGTCTTTTGTTCTCGGTGTATTCCCCACAAATTGACTTCTGCTCAAAAAGAGGACCCTGTGATGGGGCCGATCTACATTAGATCGCTTTGACCGTGGATCGTCTAATTTGGTATACAACATCATCAGAGGTGATGAAACATGGGTATACTGTTATGATCTCGAAAAAAGCAACAATCGTCAGTTTGGGTTTTTGAGAATGAGTCGGCTCCAACAAAAGTTGTTCGTGAAAAAAGCCGAAACAAAAAGATGGTCGCCACTTTATTTGAAATTTCTGGGCATGTTTCCAGTGTAGCACTGGAGGATAGACGTTCTGTTAATTCAGAATGGTACACTACAATTTGTATGCCACAGGTTCTACAAAAGGTTCGCGAAAAACGTCCAAGAGGAAGGATTATCTTGCATCATAATAATGCTCGGGCTCACACTGCTGCTCGAACAAATGAGTATTTGAATGCCCAAAACATAGAAATAATGGGTCAGTAATGGGTCAACGTAGAAATAATGGGTAATGGGTCAGTATAGTCCAGACCTAGCACCTGCTGATTTCTTCTTATTTCCGCGGGTATGCAAAAATGCATTGACTGTGGAGGAGAATACTTATAAAAATTATAAATAAATGTTTTTGTAAATAAACTGTGTTTTACTTTACTAGTCTCAGCGGAAAGAGAATATCCCTCGTATAAACAAGTATTGCAGAACACGACACTGCCGTTCACTCATTTGTTATGCGTCTTTAGCAACATTTCGTTCCCGCTTATTTTCTATTCTTACACATTTTATACATTTAATTTGTTTTTGTGTTTCATCTTCGTGGTTTCATTTTCGACTTCATATTCTGACTTCATATTCTGAGAAGATTGGAATAAATCTTTATTCGTAGTATCTGATACTAAGAAGAAATAAAAATTAAATTAATTAACAGAATAAATTAGGACCTAACCTCAAAGTTGAAAACATATTTTGTAAACCAATTTTAAATAATACGTATCAGTTAAAAGCTCGTACCTTCATATTCAGGAGAAGCACAATCCATAAAGATGCTATTCTAAATAGATTTTGCAGTAATTTATAAACAAAATCACTTGCTTTTCACTCAATTCTCGCATAAACCATTATAAATTATTAAATATTACACGACGCAACAATGGCCTAAACCGGGATAGATCAGTGTTGCATTCACCTAGAAATCAAACTACAAAATGTAAAAGGCAACTTTAGTGCTAACATCTAGCGAGAAATGGCAAAAGGTTGCTTAGGTCATTTTTATTTCGCAATTTATAGTGTTAGCAATGTAATTTTGTGGGTTAGGCCACTGTTGCGCTGATAGCCTCATATATTCATACGATAGATCAATATGTCCACGTTCTGCACACACGATTTACTGCACACACGTTCTGCACATAGAAGCATCTGTTTTCTGCGGCAATTTGTGCTTTTATCTCTGTAGTGATCTCGTTGTTCTCAGTCACCAGGGCCCCTAGGACTGGAACTCTCCTACTTTCCCGTACCTTCCTTCTTTGCATTCTCAGTGACTCACCGCGCAGAACCTTTCCGTTTCTTTCGTGCCGACCATGTATTTTGTCTATTTATGTCTTTTCGTTGTTAATTCTTAGCCTTAACGCCTCCCGCCTTCACGCATATGTTGCAGCACCTCTGTCGACGCTCTCAAGCTTCTACTAAGAAGGACATTATCTGCTCTTCGTACCTCAAATTCTATTGTTAACTGCCCCTGGATCTTGACTCTGACCCTAGTGCAACGTATTATCGCCAGACTAATAACCTTCTTCGGCACTCTCATCTCTTCCATTATCACTTGTAACTTGGACCTCCTGACACTATCATATACCTATTTGTAGTCAATCTACAATTGGTGCACGATTACATAGTACATCGTAGTACTTCTCCAGAATTATCCATAATGACGGATTTGGTAAAGTGTTATTGTGGTGTTGCGCCGAAGCCCACATTGGTATTCACCTAATTCCTTCTCCGGATATGTCTCAAGCTTCCTTTCTAGTACCTTCGAAAAGATCTTGTGTGCAACGTTCAAAAGAGAAATCCTATATATCTCTAAGACGGGTGCAATATTTGATGGAATTATGATGGTAGCTAAAGGAGTTGGTTAGAATATAGGAACTCCCTTTCGTCATAACATGCCATATTTAAAAATATTCGCTTTATTTTCCGTTTAAACTCTTTCATTTCCAGGTTGCGTGTATCCATGGATAATTTATTAAAACAATTTTGCGCTAGGAAATTTAGGCCGTTTTTTGTTTTATTTAAACGAAAAAAGTCAAACCTGATATTGTGGACTGACCTAATATCATGCTCATAAAATATACACTCCAGGCTCAATATTTGTAAGATAATGAGCGCATCATAACAGTTATCCCTATATCCAAGATTCTTTGGAAGCGAAATATTCTATAAGCACTTACACAGTGTCAGGTAAGAATCGAGTAAGTGGCTCATGAGTGAAAAAGCGCAAAGTAACACGTAGGTGTCACGTAGGTGACACCTACGTGGTGACAATGACAAACACGTAGGTGACAATGACTGGGATAAGTTTCTAAGCGCAAATTTCGATTCAAGATGAGTAGTATGTTGATCCGATTTTAGTATGCGTGTTAAATCACAATGTAAATATCTTCCATTTGATCGTGAAAATTGTTTCTTGTTACAGATCCACAAACACATGACAACAGAAGAACTTCGGAGTATATTTCACGTCGATAGTCATGAATTAGGTGGGTACTATTTTTAATTTTAGTAATTTATTTATTGGATTAAATTTATCTAAGAAGTTCTATCAATGCAATTTAAAATTGAAAGTTGAATTAAGTAATAAATTATTAATTCAGTCATTTCAAAATAGATGTCCTCACATTTACATAGATATCGTTTCAAATTTATACTGTATTATTACGATATTGCCAAAGAAATATGTTAATTTGTAATATTCATTAATATTAAAGGATTTATATAAAGTACATTCACTTGAGCCCTCTTTTTCAACTTGCAATATGTTATAACTACTAATGCCTTAGTGCTTCCGTATGAATTAAAGGCACAATTTCAGATATTAACAAAAAAATACTTCTTCATCTTCTTCACAAACTTATCCATTACCGAATGTCAGCGATCATTCTGACTATCATGACCTTATTCGCTGCCTCTCTAAACAATCCCGGAGTAGTATTGAATACCATGTCTTCAGATTCATTAATCAGGATATGCGTACTCTGTTCAAAATTTCCATTTGTTTATCTAGTTGTTTTACATTTGTGACATCCTCCGTCCAGGATATATTTAGTAGGCGCCTATAAACCACATCTCGTCCAGGATTCGACACCATATAGTAAAACTGGAAATACATAGCAACGAAGAAGTTTAATCTTAGTCTTTATATTTAAATCTCGATTCTTACAAAAGCTGCTCTCGGCTTTTTAATTCTACACTTTATTTGTAATGTGTGATTCCAATCATTGTTAATTGTTTCTTCGATCACTTTTAAATCTATTACAGAATCTTGTAACGTCCATCTGAATATGTCCTCTGCGTAAATATTAAATAGAAGCGGCGACAAGATGCTCTCTGGCGCACTCTACGCTTTTGATAAATTTTCTTTATGTTTGTTTATACTGTTAGATTCCAATAAAGGATTTATTGATGCGAAGATTCTTATAGCCCAATCCAATCCCAATCCGTAGTTACATGCTTTTCACATTTTCACCGTTTCGCTATTTTGTCACCGTAGTACTAAAAAAGCATTGCTAAATTCATTTAGAAGAATAATACATGATTTTGTTAAACCTTTAATGCTGTTTCACTTATTAGTGCTTCCCACCTGCTCCCCATGTTTGCCCACGGCGCTGTCCGCATTGCCGCGGCCATACGGCCGAGCTTGACTCACTATTTTAAACTTGCATTAAACAATAATATTCTTTACAAGTACAATATGTATTAACTTTTTTAACAACACGACGTTGTTTATGCCCCCCCCCTCCACACCAACTGGTCCCCATATTTGTCTACTGTGATTTTAGAAAAAAGTGTTTGAAGTAAAATCGAAGGGGTTTTATAGTTTATAAAATAAAGTTTATTTGAATGTCCTATCTTTTATAGTTTCTGAGATATATTGAAAAGTATCTGAAACGTATTTTTAATTTTTTTTTTTTTGAAGTAGAATCGTCGCGTTCTGTACAAGATAAAGTCATCGGACATTTTATTCAACGTATAATACAAGGCACTACATATGTGCAAAATTTAGGCACTACAATATGTGCAAGGCACTACATATGACCTGGATTTTTTTCATTAAATCGTTTCAAAATTGTGTTTTAAATACAACCCTGTTTGAATTAAAAATAATTTGTTACAGTTTTTGTAGATTTCAACATGGTTCTTATTTTAAAAGCCGGTCCTGCGTCGATTAGTTGTACTTACGATATATTTAGTTTAGCAGGATAAAATGAAATTTTCATCCAACATTTTAATCAAAAAGACCGACTTCATTTGTAGGAAACTAGCGTTTGATAAAAAAACATTTCTCTCTGACATTAAACTTTCTCTGACATGTTGGTTTAAAAAATTTACTTACTACCTACAGGTAAAAAAATAATATGTTTTAATTAATTTACGATGTGGTCTTGGTGTTCTCTTAATACCATTGCAATTGCAAATAGCAAAATTTTTCGTAAATCCAATCGCTCAACAAGGAAATACGAGGGCTTTTTCATGGACAAGTGATTTTTCAAGATTTGTGGTTGGAGAAAAAAATATAATTAGTTTTCTACATAATTCCTTTGCAACTCTACACACTTGATACAGCGGTTTTCCGAATTTTTAACCGTCCAAAAAGTAATCATTTGGAGGCTCTGCATTATATGTACGTGTTGCGGCTACCACCTCCTGATTTGTACCGAATCTTTTTCCACCAAGCCCCTTCTTCAACTTTGGAAACAAGAAAAAATCTGACAGAGCCAGATGTGGCAAATATGGAGGATCGGACAGTAATTCATAACCTACTTTACTGGCATGACCGGTTGGAATGGCGGGCGAATGAGAGTACGCGCTATTTTAGTGGAACAGAAATTTCTTTTTGAACAAATGCGATCATTTTTTCTTTAGTTCTGCATCGAAACGGGTCAGTAAATTAGTATAATATTGGTCAGTTATTGTGCTTACTTTCTCCAAATAATGAATAAAGGTTACACCTTGAGGGAATCCCAAAATATCGTGGCCATAACCTCATTGGATAAAAAAATGTTTTTGTCTTTTCGAGGCACGTGCATCGTGAGAAGCTCATTGTTTTCATTGTTCTTTATGTAAAATATTATACATCCGTTTTGACATGTTCACTTCATTAGCTACCTCGCGCACTTTCACCCGTCGCTTTCAATCATTACTTAAGTAGTAACTGTTTCTGACGCTCCAAGATGTTCAGCATCATCCATGGTCATATGACCACTTCTGAAGGCAACACACTTGCAAATCATTGCATGTGAAGGAGCAGATTCATTATAATACTTATGTAACTTTCCTTCAATTTCTTTAATATTGTTTGAACATAAACAATAATGTTTTATTAAAACACGAAATTCCTTTTTCTCCATTTTTAATCAAAAAGTGATTGTTTACTTTAAACGAATGTCAAACGTAAATTAATTGACAGATTTGCACGACATTTTGATAGTAGGCTTCTAAAATATTTCTGTCGTAAGCAATATAGTCATCAACGCGACAGTGGTACCAACTGTTGAAAAGTTATTCTTTCGCCAAATAACCCTCGTATAGCAACTGCGCAGATAATCCAATTCAATTCAAGGCAGACATCTTTTGATCGATTTGTGGATATCATATTTAGTTTCAGTAATTGTAAGAATTTGTAGATGAAACGTTTCCTAGATAAAATTTCGAAAAGTCTGCACTTTTTACCTCACAAAAATCTGGTTCTTTCAATAATTTGCAACAACTCTTAAAATAACTGCAAAAATTCTGTACGTATGTTATTTAAAGTGAATAATAAAGAAAAGTCTTTCACGAAAAAGGATTATTTGGCAACCGGTTTCAAAGAGCTAAGCTATCTATCATCAAGCCTTTAATAGTAATCGGTTTTTCAATGTCTGCATTATATATAATCAATGTTGTAATATTTCTTTTGATAATTATTTACTACTGTTTTTATTTGACTTGAGTTGATCGGAATGAATTAGCTTCGAACTTAATTGGTTTGAGGTTGAAACCAATCAATTCAAATCAACTTGAGTCACATTGAAACAATAGTAAATAATTTTCAAAGGAATATTACAACATTCTAGATATATAAAGACAATTATTATTAAAGACCTGATGATGAATAGTTTAGCTATTTGAAACCGGTTGCCAGAGAATCCTTTTGTGAAAGAAAGAGTTTTATTTTTTATTAACTCTAAATAACTACAAAAACTTCAGCATGACTTCAACACAATACATGTGAACTGGCGTGAGTCCTGTACTGAAAAATCGTTGCAGGTACTGTTAGTCTATAAAACTATGTGCAAATTGTCTCTACCTTAAATTACTTAAAGATTGCTTCATTGAGTGTTAAATGCTAGTCTAAATCTATACTTAATTCAATTTAAATTTCTAATAGAAATGTAATCGAATTGGACTAGATTAGTTAAATACAATTCCATAATAACAATTTAATGTTATGTAAATATTTTAATCGGTCGCTAATACAAGCAATTCAAATCAACAATAATCAGTTGTTCGACTGGTGATTTAATTAATGTGCAAGCGAAGTAAACGTAGCATATATTTATTGGCCCATAAAGTAGGCCACAGCATAACCATAAACCGCGCAAATAAATATTTATTCCGCAAAATGAATGCAAAAAAATTTTCAAATAAAATATTATTTTGCACACGTCAAAAATAATATAGTGAGACTATATAATAACATAGTCTCAGTATCGAGTCTCAATATCAAGAGTCTCAGTTGCATTCGGAGAAAATATATTCCCGCCCCCTACACCACTCCTCTAGCCAAATTCCTTGGTGCGCGTCTGCGAAGATGAAACTCTGTGAATCAGAATATTCCGCTATGAATCTGTTTGGTGTAGATTTTGGTCAGCCGACGTCATTGCATTGGACCATGTGCCTTCCGAAACTATAATGGCCAGACGGTGACTGTCAATGGCGAGCGTTATCGGGCCATCATAACTGACTTTTTGTAGCCTCAATTGGATGACATAGATCTAAACGGCATGTGGTTCCAACAAGACGGCTCAACGTGTCACACATCGGGCGTTACATTGGAGTAGTTGCAAAAAACGTTCCC
The DNA here is from genome assembly GCA_009867245.2 of Adranes taylori. Lineage (NCBI taxonomy): Eukaryota > Metazoa > Arthropoda > Insecta > Coleoptera > Staphylinidae > Adranes > Adranes taylori. The sequence continues at coordinate 3,900 of WYDF02076780.1, read as the reverse complement.
AGAACGCATTATTTCCAGAAGGTGCGATGTGGAATGGTCGCCAAGATCATGCTAGTTAACGCCCTTGGACTCTTTTCTATGGGGCTACGTTAAGTCGCTGGTTTATGGCAACAAATCAACAACAATTGCCCAACTGGAAAATAACATTAAACCATTAATAAACCTCTCCCAAACCATTAATGGACCTCTCCCAAACCATTAATGGACCTCTCCCAAACCATTAATGGACCATTTAATTGTACCTCTCGGATCGAGTCCTGTAAGCGAAGCCGCGTAGGCTATTAAAATGATAGCATTTCTAAAACATAATTATATTGATTATACTTGGATCCGCAATACACGTTTTCGTTATATCTCACACACAACACTTTTAATTAAATTTTAAAGTTCAAAAACGCTTAATGAAAAAAGCTTTATTTACATTTGATCAAAAATAGCTTAGATAAGTTAGATGAGTTAATAAGTTTATCTCGCATGTTGGTGCCAAATTGCCAGCATAGTATGTTGGCTTAAATGCAGCCACTTGTAGCCCTAGACTCGTATTAATTATTACAATAATGTAAATTTGTAAAGTAGACATATTGTGCTTGTGCATGTGTGTAATTTTAAAGTGTAATTTAATAATATATGTACATAAACGAGTATCTTTAAGAATATTTACATATTGTTCACATGATACAAGTATATAACATTTATTTTCATAATAAATAATATGCGTACATTAAACTATAAGAGTTCGTAAGGTGCTTGCGAAAAAACCTGACCTCACAAATTTCCAGTCGGTCATATAATCAAGGTTAGAAAGTATGCTACTTATGTGTAAGTCACAAACCAAACATAGAGGATTCCCAGAAAATATAATTAAATTAAAAGTTACAGAAAAAAAAATTATAATTATAAACGCTTATATAATATATGTCTTCGTAAATATAAGAGAATAATGTATTTTCCAATTATGTCAACTTATGCAGATTTATAGTAAACGCTAATTCATTCGGATATTTTTAATTTTAAATGCGCTGCTTCTATTAAGTGCTTTAAAGATTTTATAATAATAAAGTGTTAAGACGACAATCTACTAAAGAAATTATTCTATGTTTTGATTTAGAGGAGGAAGTAGAAAAGCTCAATCTTCCCTTCCCTCAATCCTTAACACTCGCCTCTACAATATCCACGATCTTGTGTCTATTCCGATTAAACGATGTTCCACGACGGACTGTATGATTTATTATCCTTCAACTTTTAATTAGTAAATTTCATAAAATGTTAAATATGTATTTTCTTCAAAAAGTTATCCTTGTTAAACCTACCGGTACCCGGTTCCACCATAACTCTACAGGTATTTCGGACTCGCGGAAGCATAACTCAGAATACTCTTCATCGAGTCTACTAAATCCTATGTCCTCTCGCTACCAGTCTTCCACAAGGCCTCACTCCCCACAAGGCCTCACTACCTACCCTTCTCTCTTTTATCTCCCTCCTGCTTCCAGACTATAGCCCTGATTTGCAGTGGCATCCTACTTTTCCTTGCTCTCCAGCATAGTGGCCACCATATTGCCTGCTGTCAAGTTAATTCCCAGCTGCTCTTCCGCACTCCGCCTGAGACCACACTCGAATAGCGTATGTCCAACATCGTCCACTGAATTCTCACAATATTCGCACTCCGGAGAGCCTAGATTCTTGATTCTGAAAAGGTAAGCTGCGTAGCAACCGTGCTCGGGTATCACTTGGGTAAACCAGAAATCGCTTCCTTATCCACCCATCCTTCGTGGAGTCATCCCAACATCTCTGCCATTTTTGGAGCGTCAACCTTTTCTAGTCCGCAGTTAGCTGCTTGTTAGCAACAGCGTACCCATTAGTCCTTTCTTCGACTAACAGGTACATCGGAGAATTTCCCGCAGCCTCCGACAATACTTCATAAGAAGCGGTTCCGTACGCATACGTCACTGACATCAATCCCAGTCTCTATGTCCTAACCAGTGCTTCCTTAACACTTGCTATTTGAGTAGCCTCTGCCCATGTCGGTGCTGCATACAGCACTATCAAGTTCGCCGTTGCACATAGTAGCCTTCTTCTGGTAGTCATTTGTCATCCTATACGTGTCATTAGTCGTGAGAGTTTATTCAATCTGTCTGTTGCGTTTGCTGCAGAATCTCTAATGTGTTGAGTGAATTTCAGGCTTCGATCCAAGGTCACCCCCAGGTACTTGACGTGGTTCCGGAACTCTATCCTGTGTCCCCCTACAACTATGGACATCGTCGTTACCTTCCTCCTCCCAGTCAGCCATATTGCCTTTGTCTTTTGTGGTGCCAGCTGTAGCTCTGCTTCTCGTAACCCATTTGTTACTAGTCCAATAGCTAGGTTTATTTTGGGCCTCAGCGCACTTCCGCTCCGATCTCTCCCTACCAACGCCGGGTCATCGGCGAAAGCTATCAACTGGGAACGGTATACGTAGGAGCCCGTCATACATCAGGTTCCAGCTCCACCTTTATCCGAGCTCCACCTTTATCCACGTACCATATTGTTCTAGTGCCCAGGTAACTAACAATAATACGCCTCAGGTACTGAGGAAACTTACCCTTTTCCAAGGCATGAATTATCCTTGCCCATGACGCCGAGTTGCACGCATTCTGTACGTCCAGTCTCAACATCATGCAGAACTGCCTCGTCCTCCAAGTGCCTTGATTTGCCTTCCTGGCGAATTGCTTTACGGCCAATAGTGCATTAATGGTTGACCTACCCCTTCGAAAACCATACTCTCGTGCAGGTCCTGGCTATTCCCCATATATCTGTGTAGCCTTGCTAGCAACAATCTTTCTAACAGCTTTGCTACTACCGACAGCAAACTACGACACTACGCATTATAAATGGCGCATTATAAATGTTTGTAAATTTAATTAAAATGGTCATAACCTCATATTTATATCGGTTAATTAATAACCAACACGAGAAGCCGTAGAAGTAAGATCAAATGTCGCATTGAGATTGTCCGAACGGCGATGTCTGCTTTACAAAAGATATGGCGAGACATAAATCCCATCAAGAGCACAAAGATGGAACTCTATGAATCAGAATATTCCACTATGAATCAGAAAGGTGTACTCTCATAGTGGATGATAGGAACCGCATAGACGCATTTAAAATGTGGTGTTGGAGGAGAATGTTGAGAGTCCAATAGACAGCAAAGGTAACAAATGCATCGATCCTGACTGAACTGACCAGCAGCGAAAGGTTATCAAGTTCTGTTTATAAAAGCATCTTGTAGAATTTTGGGCACATCACGCGTCATGAGACGGGACTAGAGCGACTCATAAGAGATGGTCCAAGCAAAATGCTCCCGTGGGCGGCAATCCCCGTCAAGATGGATCAACTACATTCGGAGGCTGACTGGCCAACCAATGCACAGGTCAAAGCATGTGACCAGAGATCTTCAGCGGTGAATCCTCAGTACTGAATCAAAGTAACACGACGCTTCTTCCTAGAGGCAGCGAATAATGCGAAGAACTCTCATGTTTGTATTATTTAAAAAAAATCAGGACTTTGGAGTAAAATGTTTTCAAAAAAAATCTTTGTTTTTTGTAAGGCACATACTGTTTCTTTGTAAATATATAAGAAACACAACGCCTAAAGCGACGGTTCTTAAAAGCAAAAACATTTGCTCATTAATAGGCTACGTACCAATATACATATTATATAGTAAAATGCAACAATGTGTTACATTATTGTTCTAATCAAAGCAGGATCGTAATTTGTTTGCTTTATAACTACTATACTGCTTTTTATATTTTATCCTGTATATATGTAACATAAAATATGCTCGTGCACAGTGGCGTAACTACAGGGTGGCAAGTCGGCAAAATGCCACGGGCCCCCAGCCGGAAGGGGCCCCCGGTCAGAGGA
>WYDF02076769.1:0-11268 GCA_009867245.2 Adranes taylori | reverse complement strand
GATTTGCTGGTGGTCTTGTCTTTATGTTCTTGCTTGGCTGCGCAAGTCGGTGTTAGTTGACCTGAAATAGAAATTAAAAACAAGTAGAAAAAACAAATCAACTTAATAACTTATTATTCTGACTGGAAACGGAACGAAAACTGACGAAACTTATTAATTTTTGTTGATAATGCGACCGATTGACATAAACGTCAGTGACAATAAAACAACTGTCAGTGCCTTCTGATGAAAAAATTGCAATATTGTATTAATGCGTGAAATACATCTTATACAAACTTCCATAAGCTAATAAAGCAGGACAATAGTCTCTTTACTTCCATAGTGAATTTAAAACATGAGTCGCACTATAGCATTTAGTTTATTTATTAATCAATTGCAAATTGTTTATTTGTTTAAATCATTTATTACATAAGACGCATCACATAAAATACAAATTTTTATCGGACTATCCATTTTAAATGAAGACCATTGCCTCTAGAATGCATATTATACTCAAACATCTGGTCTAACAAAAGAGAAGGGACTTACTCCTTTTACAATCTTGCACGTTGACATGGGTTCAGTGCGATGAGTGTGATCCGCGCTATCTGACTTAGTTTGTAATTGTCTACGTTCTTGCATTTAGCATTTTTTTATATAAGCGATACTATTTTATTGTAATCAGAATTTTAAAAGTGAAACGCGAAAAACTGTGCGATCTACGGGAACAATAATTTTATCTATTTTTTTTCTTTTTTTTTTACAAACCGGCATCGATAATGATGTATGATGTAAGAAAAATGATGATTATTTATTGTTTACTTGGTAAGTTCAGTTTTAATTACTTAACTATTTGACTGCTCCATTATAATAACAAATCTTATATTATGTGCAAGGATAATACTTGGACAAACTTGAGCTCACAGTTAAGGGATCCGGTGCTTTTTAGAGAAAATCCTAAATGATATATATTAAATCAATGAAAGAAGTTTTACGTGAAACAAAAATCGTTGTAAGCGAAGCTTCTTACACGCAAGGATAACGCGAGGATATAGCTATGCTGGTAATGAGTTTTAGAGACGTTATTTTATTATCTCGAACTGATTACCAGATTTGAAAGAAACTCTCTTATTGTCGTTAATTATCCGTCTCCTGCTTTACCAACGTCTTATATTTATTTATTTTTTATTTACACGTGTATCCAAAACATTTAAAGTTAGTATGCATTATGTGTATACGAGTATATATGGGTCCATCAATAAAGATTAATTAGAAATCATTTGTGTATCATTTTTGTGTTTATTTGAAATTCCTTCCGAAACTATAATTTCGGCCAGCCATTGATACATTTATTAAGTTACAATAAAATCACAATATAGGTCTCATACAGTGGCGGCGCAAGATCATAAATTTATGTGGGCAAGATTCATTTTGCGAGACCCTCTGCTCGCGAATGAAGACAGATTTTTAAAATCGCGAGGCCCCTCAAACCGCGAGGCCGTGGGCTGTGGCCCACGTCGCCCACGCCTTACGCCGCCTCTGCATTCACGGATACTATACACACAGTCTTTCCATTGAAGGTATACGAAGCGATAAGAAACACGCCCTCTTGCACCAAATTCATTGTTGTTGGCGGAACGCATGCGTCATCTTTAGACATGATTCAACGTGTCGAACAGTGTGGTCGTTATCCAACAGTTAGCGGGGAAATTGCGAAATTCTTTGCATTTGGGCTTTTAAGTTTTTTTAGTGGACGTCTTGACTTACTTGACTTAATTCCTTTCGCTCTTATCCATAGCATAGGGCTTTCGACGAAGCTGCTCCATCTCACTCTATTTTTAGCGAGAACCAGAAAATTCGAAGAATTTTCAAGTCGCACAACCAAAGAATAGCACTGCTTTTACATTAGTTATGAATATTCGGACTTCAATCGTTCTGAAAATTTCTCTTGCCCTCCAGCTGAGTGGCTAGAGCTGAATGAAGGCGCCGTTTACCTTTCGGATTCTTGCTCTGATATCTGCAGCGGCACCACCATCATGAGTAACTATGTAACTCCAAAGTTACGTGAACTCTTTTACATTTTCGATGTTCTCACTCTCAATGTTCTTACCTTTTTTGTGTTTATCTTCATAATCTATATTTACGAGGAGCTAATCTTGGCTTCGCATTCGTGGTCTTGGAGTTCCTTTTCCATATTAAGATGGTTCTGTGAGAGTAGGCAGATAACATCTGCAAAATCTAGATCCTCCAATCGTTCAGTCAACTTTCACTGTATGCCCCTCTTTTTTCATCCGTGACTTTCCTCACCACCTCATCCAGTACCAACAGAAAGATTGTTGGGGACAGACTACATCCCTGGCGAACTCCTGACATCCCTGACGAACTCCTGACTTGACTGCGAATGGTTCCCTGATTTTCCCCTCGTGGATGGCATGACATATGTAGTTGTTTTATGTTTCTTTAATTTCTTTTGTTATCTTCTCCGGTATCCCGTATTTCTGCAAGATTTTCTACATACTGCCTATTTTAAGGGAGTCGAAGACCTTTTCAAAATCTACGCACAGAAGGCTAGTGATAAATTCATTTGACTATTCGATAATAATACGAAGCGTGTTAATTTGGTCGGTACAAGAACGATGACTACTAAACCCTGCTTGCTCCGTTCTTATTTGTGAATCCACTTGTGCTTTGAATTTGTTGAGTATCACCTGCGTCAACACTTTGCCTGTAATTGATAGTAGGGTGTTTTATCTCTAATTATGACAGTTAGTGGTGTTCCCTTTCTTGGGTAATTTGATGAGGAGTCCCTCTCTCCATTACTGTGCCAAGTTTCCTTTGTTCCAAATCTTCTTGAAGAGAGGATATAGAACATCAATGGTGGTGTCTGGGTCAGTTAACATGAGCTCTCGTGAAATATTATCTGCTTCAGGAAAGAGCCTTTCAATTTTTCAGCTGCATGATTGCTGTCTTGATCTCCTCCTTTGAAGGTGGGTGCGGGTTAGTTACATTTCCTACTCCTTCTCTATTAGTGGACGTCGATGTACCTAAATCAACATTGTCAATTGCTGTCAGTGATGAGGAGGACTTTAAGGTGCGTTAATGAGTACATAAAAATGTAATTGAAATTTATATTTCAATATTACATATAAGTTAAGTGTAAAGGTCCTGCCAGGAACACGTTCTTCATCTGGTTATTGCAAATATCTCATAAATTCATTTCTTACTTCTTTAGCTTCAAAAGGTGATTTTTGTGCTCTATGTGGCAAATTCTGCAGACCAGTATCGCCTTAGAAACTGCCCTCCATCTTGCTTTCCACCTTGAGTTTTATTGTCTAAACTTCCTTGTGGATAATGTACTGTTCGCGATGTTTTATTCCATCTGAAAAAGATGAATGCATGTTTTTGTGACAATATCAGCGTTTATAAAATTAATTCTTTGTAGTTTTCTAAATACACGAAACGCACATGCTGGCAACCCAAAAGTACTTTCACCGGCTTCAACACAATGCGAATAATTCCAGTAAACTTCGAAAGCTTTCTTTACTCGTCTTTAGAGCAAGGCAGTTGAAAAAAATATTTTTATTCCTATATTAATCTAGTACTTGTAGGACGAAGAACAAGGAGGCAGGCGAGACACTCAACTTGCTCAAATGGAAGTCTATGAGTCTCGAAAGCTACATGAAGTGAGAAATAAACGCGGAAAATATATTGCCCCTAGGGTGTATTCACTTCGGATCGTGAGGAGGAGGCATATAGTATTTTAGAAAATGCATGTGACAAAGATGGTTGCTCAACATTTGGAGAACATATGGCTAATGTACTGCGAAATTTACGCTGCAGAGCACGAACGATGGTTAAGCACATAATCAATAAAACATAATTTGAAGCAGCTATGGGCAAGTGTGATGTTGAGATTGCACTTAGTCATACCAGTACACCTGTTCACAATTACGAATGTAGTCGTTATGGCACTTTTCTATCTTATGGGACCGAGAATATCCCTACTAGTACACCTCTTTACAGCAACTATAGTTACACCCTTCTATTCTATGAGGTATCAGAATCGACGTTGTTTCAATATTTAGAAACACTCACACATTTTGAAAACATTTCCAGTACTTTCTGAATTCCTAACTAAGCAACTCTCTAAACAAATTGGTTTGAAATCTTGTAATAAAATATAAGTATTTGTATGGTAAGCTATAAATAAATTGTTTAATATATTCATATTTCTACTTACCCTGACAAAATCAAATAGAACATCAATCAAAGCTGTGGATACCTGTGGAATTATTCGAGAAATACGTGGCTCAGATATTTGAATACAAACGTAAGTGATGGATAGCTGTTACCCGTAGCCAAATATCCTAATGTGACTAACAACCTCACACGAGGTGGAATTGCTTCACGAAAGTTGCTATCCTATTTTTTTATGGTACGAGTACTCAAAATCATATTTACTCATTCGTGTAAAATGTTGAACTAAAGCTTCATCGTCAGCAACCAAGTTATATAAATTATATTGAGTGTCTTGACCACCAACATATAGTTCTCTTCTCCACCATCGTGGCTTTCTTCTTTTTTTTCCCATTCAAAGCTAATACCAAATATGCAGCTGCAGCCATTGTTTGTAAAGACATGATGCACCAAACTCAACTTGCCTGAATGGAATCGTGATATGGCTTGTACACACTTGGCGATCGCAAACGAATGTATGCGGCTGAATCTGTGCGACGTTCGTTAAAAATTTAATTGCTGTCCACATTACAACGATGGAATGCACTCTTTCTCATTTTTTCCTGTTCATGTTCCTGTTCATGTTCTGAGGCAACAGAAGGCACAAGAGAAGAATGAAACAGAAAGCGCTAGAGAACACATCGACAGAGATAGATGACTTCTTTGTTCAGAAGTAGAAATGGATAAAGAGGGACAGACTGGACTAATGTTTAATTTAATCTTAAAGGTTTTATTTAATTAATATTAATCTTGAGAAGATGAGAACTCCACCCATATGTTTGTATTTTGGTCCTTTTTTTGGCTTTACAAGTACAAAGTGATTAATTTTTATTGTTTGTACATCTGCAATAGTCTTTGTAAAACGTGCCCGTAATATTCTGTGGTGAAGATTGCAAAGCATTAATTTGCAAACGTAAGGCAATTATATCAACTTCATCAGGCCTCTCATCAGTAATTCCACACAGTATCACATGCTTAGCATTTATTATTTGTTCTCCTTCTATAATGGATTTACTGCATTGAGTTCCTCCAGATATCGAAAAACATCAATAATGGATAAAGGTTTGTTCGTCTTTATCAATTTAACACAATTCAATTGCTTGAAATATATAATTAACCACACAAACACTTTATGTAAACAAAGAAAATAAGCGTACTTATTCTGGTTTGAGTAGTTATCGTAATGGCCGCAGGAGCGCTGAGATCTATCCTTTACTTCCCAATAGTATTTTGATAAGAGAAAAGGTTGTGAATGTATTATACATATATGTCAAATTAGCATGGCTAGAATACGAAATAACTTGATATGTATTAAAGTTATACGTGTAACTTAACCAAAATTATATTTATTTATAGTTCAAATATTGTATAAATTGTTAAAAATAAAATATTTATTTAATTGAACTTAATAATTTAAATTATAAAAATCTGTAAATATAAAGCATGAATGAAGTATATCTGTAAATCTGAAACTATTGTTATAGCTCTTCTATGAACTTGATTAAAACCTATTTAACTTTAACTCATTTATCATATTAATTAAAACATACTTTTTATAATATCAAGTGATAGACATTTCAAAATTTTCAAGTTTTATAACAACTTAATTATATACAAATTATTTAAAGAGAGGAAGTTATTTGAAATGGCCGGTAATCCCGCTCTCTCATTTAATAATTCTTCTCAGCTGGCGTATGGCGGCGCTACGGACAATCAGTAACAAAAATGGCCGCCAGTGACGACGAGCCTATGCATCATTTATATGAAGTTTTTACGACTTGTTTCAATAAAATCGCCAATAAAGCACCAGGTAAGTCGATTTTCTAAATTCTATATTTCTTACTTAACGATTTGAATCAATTTGATGTCGGTAATTATACATATTTCGTGTTTAATTGTGCCGTGATAAGTGGTGCTAACGGTGGTGGCTGCGAGCGACCCAAAACAAGATACGAGCCTATCGTTATATTCACAAATTCAGATTGAATTGTTTCATCTAAATATGAAAAGGGATGGTTTTACGAATCAAGAATATATTGACAATATTTGAGTCGTGTACATAGTGCCTTATAGCGGATTTTTTTGTTCATGTTTATGTTTTTAAAAAAGTTCTGTGTATGGTTCTAAAGAAATAATATTAAGCTCTAGACAGCATTGTCAAGTTCTATTGTGTTGTATATAGCATTTTATTACACTAAAATGTGTTTATTTACATTTTAACGACATTTAAATTTAGCGGTATAATTTAGTCGTAATTAATTTAATTAATTCCATCTTTGCTTTGTTATTAAATGATAGAAATGATGAAAGTGTGGTGATAATTATAAAAATTTAACAGTATTTTTACTACCTGTTGGTTTATGTTTTGAATTTATAAGCTAGAGCTAATATAATGTGGCAGTTCCATAAGCTGGCCCATAGAAACTATTACTAAATTATATTAATGTCCATATGCAATATATTATGTTGATTGCAATATATTAAAATCATTTAGAGAACAGTGTATTTTAGTATTTCATACATGCAGGATAAGTTTAATTTGTTAAATTAAAAGTTCGTGGATGTTTTGAATAAATATTTTCGGAGAGAAGTAAATAAAGCCTTGTTGGGGATTGTGTCTTCTGGTGCCTTTTAACATGGCTCCCCGTCTTATCATCTCAGTTTTGCTTATTGGTATTAACTTTATCTTTTTTAGTGGCCTCTATGAAGTGCTGCCCCCAGAATGATTATTTCTGGAAAGTATATAGTTTTTTCGCAGGTGCCGGAGATTTGAAGAGTTTGGGTTTATCTCTTTTCATTTACGCATTTCCATCAAGGAACTAGTAGGGTTATTTAACGTGGTTATTCGTGTTAACCCATTTAAACCAAAAATTTTTTTTGGAAAAAAAACTAAATATAGTTGATTTTGGATATATATGAAAATAATTGTAGAAAAAATGTTTGCCAACCGGAATCGACATAACAGGATGTCCTTTTAAAAGGACTATATACTACTAGAAGAATAATAACAAACTAAGTAATTATATGCTATATTTCTTTAAAAAATTACCAATTTTTGTACATAACAAAATACTAAATATTATATATTCAAGCTAGTTTTAAGTAATTCCAGAAAAAATGTTTTATAAATTATTATTATTTAGTATGGTAGTCTATGAAACAATTTTTCGGATGTAACCCTACTTACATTTTGTACATACAAAATTATCTTTCTTGCAGCACACAGTACAACATCTTTGAACATTTATGTATAAAGTTAAATGGTCCATCTTGTTATATCGGGAGAAATCATAGATGTTCCTATGGATTTTAGAGGGTCCTCTTTTTTCAGTTCTTTTATAAGTTTTTAAAAATTCTGTAGCTACAGATCGACGAAATTTCAATAAATCAGGTATACCATTATTGGTTTTATGCAGTCGCCAAGAATAACGGGAAATACGATTTTTTTTCCTCACACGATATGCATTGAGGTTTTGATCTGCACGATCGATGCCACCCACATTCTCGTTATAAGACTGAATTAATCTAGGCTGATTTATATGTATATTCTTCTTTTCTGCTTGCGAAAATCGTTTTACTCTATGCAGTGGAAAAACTTTTGATGCATTTGAAGCAATGGTCACAACACTATTGTCGTTCCAATTGCATATCAAAATTTCATTATCAGCTACTGAATGTTGAAAAGTTCCTCGATCTTGCTTTTTCATAATCTTTGATAGAGAAGAGTGTGGAATACGATTTTCTCTTAGAGTACTGGCTGCTTTTATGTTTCAGATTTTCAACTCTTTCAGCAAAGAAAGTGAAGTGAAGTAATCATCAAAATATAAATTAAATGATTCATATGGCATTTTTCGTAACATGCTACATCAAAACCATAGAAGATCCCAGTCCTGTATGTTTGTATGTCGCGTAGTGTGCTTTAATGAAGCATCTCTAGAGCCATGTGCTTTCGCACGAAAATGTTTATCAATAAAATTTTTTTTTTTTCATTCGAGAACAGGATATTTCTATGATATTGTTAGCGTGGCAATTCGGATTGTTGTGCACTTTTTGTATAAATATTATTTGAATAAGTTTATTTTTGTTGAGTTTAAGAAGTTCACTATTGTTGCTAGTCAGCACCATGTTGGATGTAAGGCTTTCAAGATCATTTCTTATTAATTGAGACTTACTCCTTTTGTAAATATTCAATTTTGTGTTCCGCTTGTGCAACAAATTTTGACAAATAAAGCCACTCACTTCTTTTAAATCTCTGTGGAAGTTCTAGAAGTGTGCGGGTGCTGATTACATCTTGCTTGACTTTAAATGTTAGAAAGTTCTTTATCTCACTAAAAATTTTATTCACACTCATATTATTATAAGAGAAAGTGTGTTGTGGGAATGGGTGTGAGTTGTGGCATGTATTATCCTTTTCACCACATCCTAAAAGATTTTTTGTTATTGCTAAAACACTTTCATTTCTGTAAGGAACCTTTTGGGGTGTTGCTCCAAATTTTATCGGTACTTCCTGAACTATCTCTGAATTGTTTGTAGTTTGATGTGTCAGGTCATTCACATATTATAACATGTTCTAGCAATTTGCTTTTTTGAAGAATTGGCATGTTGTAACTTAGAGGACAATAGTTTGTATTAGTGATGTGTCTCCTTAAAAAACTTTTTTATTGCGGTATATGTATGGAACGGTATATAATATACCGCGACGTCATGTTCCCATTTGGAACATATAATACATAGAGTCCAAAAATTATATACTTGGCGATTATATGATTGAATTGGAGTCTCACTATTCATTGTATAAATTTTATATGATTTTTAACTCTCGCTAAAGAGGTTCACGAATTTACGGTGTCTTATTAATTGACAATTTCTTATTATATTATTGAATTTGGGGCCCGCTAAATTTGAGAGGAACTTGTTAGAGGAATTTTCTATTATATGTTTAAATTAAAGTCCCAATTTTTTTACGAGGTTATGATTAACTGTGATGTCGGGAATGAATAACGTATTTTTTGAAGTAATACAGGTTATTTAATAAATTTGCCTGAACTTTAAAATAAAACTGATCATTTGAAAATGATACAATATTTAATTACGTGTATATTTTATTGTACTTAAAAGTTAGTGACAAACAAAAAATTTTTGCTTTTACAGTAGTAATGTTTTTGTTTGTCAGTTTTGGTGTACAAGCTCCTTGCAAAAAGGGCCAACTTACCAATTTTCGCCCGCAGTGGGTAAAAGTGCTAGAAAAATTTACTAATAAAGTTTACTACTTGTTACATGTTACATGTTTTTATAATACATCTTAAATTATAAAAACCAGGGGCTTGGCTAACTAATCATCTTTAATAATTTTATTCAAAAGTTTTTTCATTAAGATTTTTACCACCTGGTAATAATACTTAGCTAGTTTTGGCAGAAAATTTAATAAATCTTCTTCTTAAAGCGGAGGATGTGGAGGATGGCGATCCAATGGCGACTTCTTCTCCATGTGAAGGATGGCGATCCAATTAGTTATTTGGCTCGAGAAATTGCACCCCTGAAGATTTCTATCTATGTTCTCCGAGCCATTTCCTCAGATACATCAGCCATGAATTCTAGCGTCCTCCTATTGATTTTTTTCCCTGAACTTTCTGTTCGATGATCAATCAAAGGATCTCATACTTTTTACTACGCATGATATGGCCGATGTATTAGAGTTTCCTTTCATTAGCAGTTTTCATTAACGCTAAAGATTTGTCCGTCTTGGCATCCATGCGATGCGTAATATCCTTCGGCATAGGTACATTTAGAAGGCATCTATACGATTTTCCATCTTCTGTTTGAATGTCCAGCTTTCGTATCCATAGAGTAGGAGAGGAAAAATGTAGCAGTGCAATAATCGTCCACGAAGCGGAAGATTTTTCATGTTGGTGAAAGTAATGCGAGCCTCCTCGATTTTTGGATCCATAGTTCTCTGTATATCTAAGGTTGTGGGCTATTATCACGGTGTCGCCTGCGTAGCGGAGATTGTTGATTCTTTTGGCATTCATCTTGATGTCTATATTGGTGCCATCGAGGGCTTCTCTGAATATAGTTTTAGAATATAGGTTAATAGAACGCAACCTTGTCGTACAACTTTCTGCATTGCCATTTCTTGATAGAGGTCGATAATGCTGCGTAGCTCACCAGCGTATACACTTGAAACTCTTAGATTTTCTACCATCTTCTGATGCGACACGCAGTCAAACGCCTTTCGATAGTCAACGAAGCAGCATCTCTCACATCAGTGAAAAGAGTGACTCGCGAGTTTCCAAGGCTGAACTGAGTTAGATCGATATGTTGCTCGCACTTCTTATATACTCGAGTGTGTATGGTCCATAGGGAGGCTTTCAGAACGTGAGACATTAGGTTTATCATTCTATAGTCATTACAATTTGTGGCTTTGATTTTCTTCGGCAGAGTATCAAAGACGGAGGTGGGCCAATCTGAAGGTACTCTATTAATGGTATTGAACAGTGCTGTTACGAGTTTAAGCTATGTGCCCTCCCTCTCTCTGCTATCAATTTAGGGTCTCCGCATGGATCCAGTCTGGCCTTTTTCTTTGTAATTTAATGGCTTGCACAACTATCCCCATTGAGAGGTAGGGATTTGCTTCATTGATATCTAAAGCTTGTGGGCTCTGATCTGGACGTTTGTCACTAAAAAATCTCTTCCTATCTTTTCAACTTGTCCTCGACGCCGACCAATATCTCATTGTTGGGTCCTCTCAATATCCCGCTTTGGACTCTATGCTGTGTTTCTGTCATTTCTCGTTTTTTTGTGTATATTTAGGAAAGTTACATTGGTTCACCAGGTAGCGTTCGTTCGTTTCCCTACATCTCCGTCGGCTCTCTATATATTTTCTGGGATTTACCGTTTTGTCTTCTCTCACACATTAACTGTAGGATCTCGTTAGTCATTCATGGTTGTTTCTTTCGTTCGTTATATTAAAAACTATATATATATATATATATATATATATTATGTATTATCTTTGTTACGTGCTCTATTATAAATATTTTATATATGTGAAGA
>WYDF02076758.1:0-11269 GCA_009867245.2 Adranes taylori | reverse complement strand
TCTACGACCTAATAACTACATCACGTCCGGATACTTAGCTATTTAAAAATTCGTTTTAAGCATTGCATGCCGTCTATTTACAGACTTCTTTAACAAGAAGGTGAAACGGAACTAACCAGTTAAGACAAATCAGTAGGAGTTTGTTCCATTCAACAATCGTAATCATATATATAGATCGATACAAGATGTTAATGTATCAACTCCTACTAAATTCATTTATTTAATTAGCTTATACCCCCTAAAGGTTTGTTATGAATGTAAATGTTTTAATAGTTACTTTAAAACGTAATAACTTAATGATGACAATTAGATGAGTTAGTCCAATTCCAGATACATGTTGATGACGTAATCCCCATGATGTGTATGTGTGATGTGAAATCCCCAATAGCGTAAAAAAAGTCAGGCAGGAGCAGATACGTATTTCAAGTATTCAGGTAACTATGATCAGTACTCCCTTTTTTAGTAGTCATTCAAAGTCTACGACCTAATAACTGCACCACGCCCGGATAGTTAAGCTATTTAAAAAATTCAGATTTGGCTCCCAGCAATTACCATCTGTTCTCAAATCTGAAAAAGTGGTTCGGCGGTAAGAGATTTTCGTCTCAGTCCGATGTAATCGCTGCTGTAAATAGCTATTTCGAGTACTTGAATTCATCGACCTATAATGAACGCATTGCTAATTGGGAATATTGTTGGAATAAGTTTGTTGAGCAAGTAGGATTTTTTTCAAAAATAAACCTGAGTTTTCTTTGTAAGACCACGTAGTTACCGAACAACACTCGCAGCAAAAAATGCTGCAAATTTCTCAACTCTGTCTGTTTCAATAGTTTCAATTGTGGCCAAACGAACATTTTAGAAGCTACGTCTAAAATAGAACAGCACATGAACGCCTCACGGGGTTTGCTCTTCTCACAGAACACCGAAATATAACTGTCGATCCTGAAGATCTAATTCAATGTGTTATATAAGAACAAATAGAACATTGTTATAAATAAAACAAGATTATGTCTCATTCCTTAAAAATTTGTAATTTTCGTTAACGTAACAAGGTATGTATAGCAAACCCCTTCCATTGAAATTTTATAGCTACGCCCATAGAAGCTTTCACTAAACAACAAAAATATTACAAATTAAATGGATTTATCAGCAACTAGATCACTAAGTGCAAATTTCCAAATACTAGTTGCATAAGTACTGTTGTCAAGGAAAGGTTTTACATGGGTACAGTGTAGGTGAGGGGCCGTGCTATTTCATGAGTGAGAGTTTATTTAATAAGATCTGGAAGAGCTGTTGAGGAAAAGTCAAGCATGAGGTGTTTTAATAGGAAGAGAAATGATTTGGTCGTTTGGATATACGGATGATGATGTGTGTTTGGCAAGCAGTATAAAAGAGGGTTAGAAATCAATGTGAACAAGACGAAAATAATGGTTTGCAAGAAGAGAGGGGCAGAGATAGTAAGAACAACAAGTTTTCAATGAATGGCGCTACGATTGGGATGGTACAAAAATAAAGTATCTGAGGTATATAGTAAGTAGGAACGAGTCTGCGAATGAGCATGTCAGAATGTTAGCAAGGAAAGTACAGGTAGCGGTTGAAAGATTGGGGTCGTGTGATGGAGAGGTTCGGTGATTCGGTCAGTATAAGGTGATAATGAAATAATGAAAGTGTGTATAAGGAGTATTATGTTGTATGGTGCAGAAGTGTGGGCGGTGAAATAAAGGAATGAGTTGGAAGCGATAATAATGAGTTATATGAAGAGGATGTTAGCAGTAGACAAGTTGACGCCCAGTGAGATTCTGCTGCAAGAACCGAAACAAGTAAACTGTTGGGTCTATGGTGTGAAGAAGATGATTAGGTTTGAACAAAAGTAATGTTAGATATGGATGAGTAGATTATGAAAAATGTATATTTGGAAAAAGAATGAATGGTTAAGAGAAAGAAGAAGGATGTATGATGTGTGGAGGTTTAAAGAATTAGAATGAGGTTAAACAGAGGTTAAGACAAGTGGAAATGCAAGAGAGATATGGAAGAATAAAAAGAAGGACGTACATCAAGAAATATTTGTATGCTATGGTGGAAGGTAGGATGCCTGATTATTAAATAGCGGATATGAGTATGAATGAGAAGAGAAGGTGTGTCAGTGAGGAAAAGGGAAATAAGTATTGGGTGAATGAAGAATATAGAGATCTAGATGTGTATAGTGGATGAGCATTGCCTGAAAGGGTGTAGGGGAATAGAATGGAATAAGGAGCAAAGAATAATGGCCGAGAATGAGAGGGTGTGTATGGGGTATGAGGGAAGAATAAGGATGTATTGAAAAAAATATGAGATGAGATGAGGACTAGGGATAGGCAATAGCAAGCGTAGGATGGAAAACAGGGGATGATGGACATAAGAGGGTAAGGTAAGGGGAGGTAGTTGGCTAAAGTATGGTAGCAGAATGCAGTGTAGGTATATTACTTATTAATAATTGGTTGGGGGATAATACAATGGTTTATAGTTTATTTTCTTTGTATTTTGAGTGTGTTTTAATTTTGTGTTTTTGATTTTGTGGTTTGTTTTTGATCATTGTTTGGAAGAAAAAACAAAAAAAATATTAGAAGCGAGTTTGCGGAGGAAAATGTAATTGTAAGGGTAGGATAGAAGAGAGGGGCGAGTAGAGAGATTCGGGAATATACTAAGGGAAATAATTTGGAATTTGAAGTGGGGTTATTATCATTAGATAGCCTTTAGAAATTATAGAGCTTTAAGACCTACGTAGTTAAAACAATATTAGTCAATTTATTATAATTTATTAAGATAATGATTTAATAATGTATATTATCGATGCAAAATGCATTAAAAGACTTTATTAGAATATTGCTGTTGTTTTAATATGTAATTACGAAATCAGTTCGAACACATATGGTAAATGTAGTTTTAAACCAAACAACAATAGAAATTTACCAAATTTGAATAGTTATAAAATTTTAGAATAGATATAAACAGAACATCTGTTATTAAACATGTGTTTTTAAAATAACATAAATTTCAAATGTAAATATTAGACACTCAATATTTACAATAAATATTGCTAAATAATTCATAATTAAATTGTTTTATCGCGTTATAAAATACAAATTATAAAATTTTATGTTGTATCTAATAGTTCCGCTAATAAATTACGTTACTCAAGTATTATTTATGAACTATTTAATTATACATGAACAGTTTATTGCAGAAAAGTACCCATGTGCTTTTTTTTTTGATGTGACGATTTATGGAAAACATTTGATTTGTTCTTGTGTAAATAATTATTTAATTTAATAAATTACTAATTTTTAAAAATAATGTTTACACCAATCCGTACAAGTTGCGCTATGCAATTTACATTATTGTGTTCATTGGAAATCTTAACAACAGCAAATAGAAATACGAGGCATGATCAAAACATATGCGGAAAGATCAGTTTTTTGGAATAATCTTTATTTATTATTTAATGTTAAGATTGTCCCCTTCAAAGTAATCCGCATTGGAGAGCATACATTTCTTCCAGCGATCAAACTCATTTTCAACTCTTAAAAGCAGATCTGAAATTAAATTTTTTCGATATAGCGTTTCTGTCTTGATGTCGCGAATGTCAGCAAAACGTCGCCTTTTATGGTATGTCATCTATGGAAATAGATAAATGTCGCAAGGTCCAAAATCGGATAAAAATGGATATTCAAGTAGGAGACGTTAGTACATGCGTTGTTGTAGGGTCCAGTGTTTCACACTAGTTATGTGGGTTGTGCGAGCCTGGTCAATGAGTGCCTGACAAATCTTTTAGGCTCACACCACTAAATCAAACTCCCTCATCAGTTGACCATGCTATGGCCAAGATTTTGATGCAAGATTTTAATGTTTCATTTCCTGTATATTATGATAACCGCCATAATGGCTAAAATAGTTTAAAATTTATGTTTTGATTGATGATATTTTTATTTCTATACTAATATTTCCTTTTTCTTTGCTCATATTAGAAGAACAATAGACGGTTTTGTTAAATCTTTAATGCTGTTTCACTCATTAGGAGATAAGTTTACTAAAAGTTAATAACACCTGGTTTACTAACCTACTAAGTTTACTTGAGCCCTCAGTAAGCCACTGAGGACCGAAGGAACATTACCATCAGTTCCAAAGAGCGGTCTTAATTTAAACTGATCGGGTGCCCGAGCAACCTATTTCCGAAGAACGTTTGATTCTGCAACTATTATTGAGGTATTTTGTTTGTATCATCAGGTTAATGCCAGCCGGGTGTGTTACAACTTGTAAAGTTTTCATAGATACGGCTTTCCAAAAGCAATAGTTTTCAATAAGCCTTGGATTTATTAAAGTTTGTGCAGCTTGTTTTAGTTTATTTAAAACCTTAAACTATTTGCTCTTGTGTGATGTGCAGATATATGTCGAATGCAAATAATTTCCTAGATATCACACATATAAAAATCTTTAGTGCTTTTTTAAATAAAATATTTAGATTACATATACAATGTAGAAAAAAATAGTTCAACATTAAATATCAGAATCTATATTAGTTATATTTTTTTATATGTATACGTAATTAGCAGTCTACTTTGATTACCTAATAATTTACCTACTTAAAGTTAAAGCAAAATCATGTTAATATTATTTTAAACAATTTGAGCTATTCAATATCTTAACCAATAGTTTAAGAAGTTTGCTCTTTATGAACAATAATATATTACCAATGTTATAGCAGTCCCTAAACCAGTGATTATTAACTTTTAATTCATTTTAACACTACTTTGTAATAAGACAAATGATATCTTCTCTAAATGTTTTTACTAAAGAATCTTTAATGAGGGATAACTAACAAACAAAAAAATCTTTAAAATATATTCGCTTCAATGAAATTTTTTTGTTATTTTCCAGCGCATACTAGTTGTGTACACACTACAAATATTTGAAAGTTCAACTAATTCAATAAATTGAAAATAAGCAAATGAAAATTTACAAAGTGCTTCTCTCAGTATTCATATAAGTTTTTTTTATCTTATTAAGTTTGACATCATAGTACGTTTGATAAAACGCGACATTGCCAGGTAAGTGTGTGGGTTTTAATAACCCTTTTATTTTCCATATATGAGGCAACTAGTTTATTATAATGGCTTATCAGTACTAAATACGGGAGCAGATATAGAAGCAACTAGTATGAGATTTGTAGGTTGAAACTATTTGAGCTTAAAAAATTGCCTTTCCAGTTATGGCTTATCGTTAAAAATAATATTTCTGCTGGGTTTAGGACTTGATTTGAGTTTAGGATTTCAGTATTAGATTTGCTTCAAAAATCATTGCTTCAGAGATTGCAGTTAAGTGTTTGATGTTTAGTGAAAAAGAGGGTAGTTACTTTAAAATTTTAAGGCTCTTAATTACATGGTAGTCTAACTACATGGAGCACTGCTAGATGGACGTGGGGTTAGTTAAATCGTACACTAGTAAATCTAAACAGATAATCTCTTTATTAGCTATAAAACTATTAAACTCGAATTTCTTACAGTTCGTCAGCATTATTTCTCAAATTAACAAAAACAATTAAATCGTAATAATTTCACTAAAACATCTTGAATTGTGCAAAGCGTAATTTTAATTACGTACACCTGCTTAAATCATTGTACATATTCATCTATTCATATTACACTTGATATTCTGAGACCATGCGTTTTGGCTTACGTTCATTGCTATCATGTTTTGATAATGAAAAGCAAGTAAATTTTATTAGCGAAACATAATAATTTCTAAGCGTAATTTTGATATAATAAAGTTTCCTTAGAAAAAATCTTTATACTATGGATAATTATGCTTTTCCTTCAAATATATGAATACATAAGTTAATTCCATATGTACACCCTTGGCGAAATTTTTAATATTAATTTTAAGATTATTTTACTTTACATAATCTTTCTTTTAGTTATCTCTTAAGCCTTTTAGGCTCACAGGAGGATTTCTTTATTTCAATGGGACAGTAAGTGATAAGAAGAACTTTTATTAATTATTCTTCTGTGAATTATCTGGGATTATAATAGTCTTAACTAAGATCATCCAAATATGACACTGTATGAAATAGAAGATTCTAAAAATTATTTGTATAGTCATTCATAGCGTAACGGTTGAGTATCGGATTCGTAGTTCGTTGCAATGAGACCTTACGCATATATATGGAATAAGAAAAGGTGTTGAGAACAGCTATAACCTATGCTAGAAACACGCGTCTACCTTGCCTCAATTTTTACAACTAATTCTTATAATCTTCTTTCAGCACAATTTTCAAAATTAACACCTACTTACTTCAAATTTTACTAGACTTGGCCGTAGGCAACAGCTACATACAAGTAATAGTGTACTTGTACTACATTCTTCATTGATATATCGTGTTAGTACGTACTCTAATACTAGAGATGAACCACATATGTGAAGGTATTGAGCTTTGATTGTTAAAGTCCCCTCATCTATTAAGACACTGTAGAAACAACTTTGTCAATCTTTAGAATGGTCCGATGCTTCTCAGAACAAAAAACCCCAATGCAAGTATTATACGAGGTGAACTTTGATTGTTAAAGTCCCTTGCTTCATTGGGAAATACATTAATGGTTCATCTCAATTTGTTAAAGGTGTTAATTCGTCCAAATGCATAACACTTAGCTGATACAATATATTATACCATATCTGTATACAGCGAAGAATTCAAAATATAACATCTTAATATATGCAAACTTACATACAACCAACGTTTAAATAGAAGATTTTAAAAATTATTTGTATAGGCATTAATAGCGTAACGGTTGAGTATCGGATTCGTAGTTCGATGCAATGAGACCTTACGCCTATATTTGGAATAAGAAAAGATATTGATAACAGCTATAACCTGTGCTAGAAACACGCGTCCACCTTGCCTCAATTTTACAACTACTTCTCTTTTCATCGAAATTAACACCTACTTACTTCAAATTTTACTAGACTTGGGCGTAGGCAACAGCTACATACAAGTAATAGTGTACTTATACTGGAATTAATCAGCAGTGGTGCGCGGAGATCCAATAGAGAACATCAATATTTTGAAGGGCGTATGATAGGGCTTATAACATATGATTATGTTTCTCATTTGAAGCTACAGAAACTGGAGTTTGCGTAGACATCAAAGAATAAAAAATGTATTTTCATTTGAATATTTTAATTAATTACACAAATTTAAATGAATTTATACTACAGCACATGTACTTCTTACTAACTATAGTAGTGCTATGAGTAATTTATTTCAAAGCAAAGTAAGTAAATATTGTTAGTAATACAATGTTTCAAACTTTCATTCCCATTATTGTAAGATATCAGTGTTCAATTGTTCGTATTTATTAAAAAAAAATGCAACTACCATTGTTAAACTCATAAAAATAGGCTCAAATAATTAAAATTGTTTATAAATGTTTCTAAATTTATTTGGCTTATACAAAGTAAGATGTAATAAAGATTAATATAATTAATAAATATAATAGTTTTTTTTTAGGCTATTGACTTACTACAATTACCATGTACTTCTTTGTTGTAAACAAATTTCTTTTCAAAGATTAATGTAACGATATTATTATTAAAATTAATGTGTTTAATGTTCTTAAAATAATTGAGTAACGCATACTTGAACAAGCCTATTAATTGTGTTAAAATTTATATTTTGGTGCATACATCGTAAATGTCTGGTGCACTTTCTTCATTTTTTTAGCAACTGACTTCTTAAGTTTATTATATAGATCATTGTTTCTCAACCAAAAGCGCAGCGTGGATTCAGTAAAATATATAATTTTCATATGAGGACTCTAATGATAATTGTTTATTATTTCTTTGTGTTGACTCATTTGACTCAACATTGACTCAACTTTGTGGTGACTCATGTATGAACCTCAGGGGTAGTGAGAAGAAGAAGTGACTTATTTTTATTAAGTATTTATAGGTAAACATATACAATACGCAATAACAATGTAATATAATACGTAATAGTACTTATATAGTTCTATAGTGTACGTAATAGGGTGCTATTACGTATTTATAAAACGTAATAGGACTCACTTCACGAATTAGTTGACTTCTGATTGTAACTAATTACAAATCAAAAGTTTGTTAGGATAATCCATACCATATTCCAATAGAAATAGTAAATAAGGTAAAAAATAATAATAGAGTAGGGAACCAGATATGAGTTGATTTTTGTTATTATTTTGTTCTTCTGCCCCGATGATGGCCCTGATTGATAGACCCCACGTATGAATACATGAAGAAGAAGAAGACTATGTTTAGAACGAGTTCGTGACATCAACAAGCCCAAAATTCAAATATTAAAACTTAAAAAAATTCAAATTTTCCATCAAACACGAACAACCACCATATTGGTTTTTCAAATGATAGCTTTCAAATTCAATGAATACTAGCTTTAAAAATTATTTATTTATCAACGACCATCATCTGTACGTACATATTATTTATCAAGATGAATGAACGACCAACATATGTATACATTATTTATTAATGCACCATCGCACTATTACCGAAAACAACCACATAACGCCATCTAGCGCTGTGTTTACAATATATAACAGAAAGCTGTAAAAATGCAGTAATATACTAAATTGAGGTAAACAACAGCACACATTGTGTTCGTTGGTGAGCTATCGCGCTCGTGAGTATGTGTATGGTTTAAATATGTCGTCAGATGTTCGTTCGCGTTCGTACCCAATAACACGGTAGAGATATGTCGCAAGATGTTCGCGTTCGTGTCAAGATTCGTGGTCTAGCTCTCACGGTTTGTTTCTTGTATGACCCACTAAGGTTCAATGATGGTTAGATTAAATTGTCAAACGGTTGTTTATTAACAAAGATAAACAAAGATAGCGAGGATGTTGTCCATCCGTGTAGCAGGAATGGGAACGTGAAATTCATTGTTGCAATATGAGACTTATGTGGAGAATATGTGGGATTTCCGGGTCTTTACGGGTCAGTGGATAGAGCCATCTTTTTCCCAGAGTTGAAGGGAGCAACTCCGGCCAAGAGATGTTGGAGGAATCAGCGAGCCGAATGTTAGGGGAGAATCATCTTGTTGGTTTGGTGGTGAAATTGGCACGTGTAAATCTACCAAAAATCGTGGTGTCTGTGGACGCCGCTGCTGACTCTACAGCGTTGATTCATTGGCGCTGCTCTGTCAACTTCATCTTTTGTGGTCGAGCCCCTTTAGTTTTACTTCGTAGACATTAATGGGGAAGAATAATAAAATGTAAATGCGAAGAAACAAGAGTATACTTTTTTGTATAAAAAACCAATTGGCAAGGAGATTGTGGAAACCATAAAAATTTTTTTCACAATCGTAAAATTGCATAAAAGAAAATCTCTCTCCAGATGGGCGAAATGAAAACATTAAAAGCATATGTATAAAAAAAACCCGTAATTTCCTTAAACGCAAAACAACATTTAAATTTCTCTTGGCATTAATGTCTTTTTTCTATTTCCTAAGCGTATAGCGCGATTCGAGTACGATGCCGTTTTTTGCGACAATTTTGTCTCTCTCTTCTCTCTCTGTTTTATTAATTTAATGATAATTTTTATTAAATTGCTGATTCAATTGATAAATTAATTTATTATATTGATGAATTCTAAATTTTTATTTTAAATTGATTAAGGATAATATTCAGAAGCAAACAAATTACAGAAAGTACAGTAAAAATAATATCTGCCATTGAATGTTTCCAATATTTACTATTATCCATTCTTCATTTTATATTACTTACATTTTGTTAAAAACAAGTTAGCATTTTATAGCGTAATGGTGAATGCTTTGGGTTGCATTTAGATTTTAAACCGAAGCATTCACCATTACTTAACAATAGAAATGAGTTTAATAAATCAAATGTGACTTCTTTATTAATATAGGAAATTTGTGTTTTTTTATTTTCTACAAAAAGAAAAAAGCTTTTTTTCTCTGATTAATTGTAGTCATATTCCGCTATCCTTGTTCTCCTCAATGTGGATCATATTGTCCTATAGGTCTCAAGAATTTCAAATCGATCACTTAATTAGCAATCGACGTTTCTATATGCATTTGCATGGTACAACATTGTCAATTTCGAAATATTATGAAATATTGTTAGATTGGTCAATGTTTGGAATATTTTCGCAATTTTATTTTAGGTAGATCCGAAGAATGTCGGGAAAACTCATATTCCTTTGTGGAAAATAAATTTACTTTCTCCAGACATCTTAAAAATATTCCTCACTTTTTTGGAATATTGGTTCAGATTGGTCAATCTTTGGAATATTTTAGCAATTTTTTTAGGTAGATTCGAAGAATGTCGGCAAAACTCATATTCCTTTGTGGAAAACTAATTTTCTTTCTTACTCAATTTCTCAATTTCTCCAGACACCTTAAAAAAATTCCTCACTTTTATGGGAATGATTTCTACGAAAAAATCTCTCATATTTTAAAAACGTCATTTTTGAATCTTGTTTAAGTTACTTAGAATTGTTGAAACAAAATCACTTATAGAACTACCCAATTTATGCGCTAAACTTATAGGTAAATGTATATTTTAATAATATGATGTAGAAATGTAGGTATAATTATTAACGAGAAAGTGTACGGATTTTTTATTAAGACTTGAAGAAGTTAGTAATGTTGGTATAATAATAGTTGATCTTCTCGAAGGTCATTTTGTTTCAATACTTCAACAGGTTCGTGTAAACGCAGAGGAGTCACTTGACTCTTTTTAGATTATTTACAGTATATTATAGTTTATTAAACAAATAGCAGTGTAAATGTTAAAGGCGATATATAAAAAAAACACGTAGCTAACTTAAACGCGATAAAACATATAAATTTCTCTTAGCATTAATGTTTTTCTTTATATTTCGTAGCTTTTAGCGCGATGAGTTCGATAAAATTATTTATCTATTATAAATTGAGTAAGAATAATTTTCGGAAGCAAACAAATATAATATATAAATGTCTTTAGGAAAGTTATTGGAAGGAAAATATTATGATCGTGTATCTTTACTTATTTACCTCATTTACTTCAGTGTTTGAAATAGTAGTAATAAGAGTAGTGTTCATATTTTTTAAATGTTGCTAAATGTAAAGAAAACGTAGATAAAAATAATATACATAACCAATACTGCAAGACGTCTTCTTCTTCTTCTTCTTCTTGTACAGCCTATTTATATCCACTGCTGGATGTAGGCCTCCCCTTTTCTTCTCCAT
>WYDF02076747.1:0-11269 GCA_009867245.2 Adranes taylori | reverse complement strand
TTGTAATTTGAGATATTAATGTCGCGTTGAATTTTAGTTTCGGTAATGGAGAGGATATGCACTTTGTCGGATAAAAGCGGATTTTTAATAGGATAAATTTTAGCCGTACTCCACAGGCATTCACGATTCCAATCACTAACTCCATTGAATTGTCACGATAGAAACCGTGTTATTGGAAGAGGAGATGTAGGTTTCCCTACGTAAAAGGTTGCGGGAGACTTGCCCGATTTCTTCCTGAATTAGGGAGCGTTTGTCAGGCAAGACATTAAGGAGGGTCGAGGTTAGGACCCGGATGGGGTCATCTGTGTGGACAGGAGGGTTGAGCGCAAGATCTTCTTCAGTTTTTTGCTCAGGTATTGGAGGGATGGGTGAGTCGATGCACTTGGCGGGTACAATCTCCTCAGGTTTTTTGGGGATTTGTTGCTTTTTAGGGCACTTGTTCGACCATGCCTCATGTCTGCCACCTCAGTTGAGGCATTTGGGATGGGTTTGCTTGCATGTACGAGCATGGTGGTGTTGGCCGCATTTGGAGCAGCTCAGTTTGTTTTGGCACTCGTTTACCGAGTAGCCAATAGCAAAGCACTTTGTGCATTGCTTGGGGCTTGGTGTCGGGTTGTGGGATGGCTCCGCAGGGTAGAAGCGGCCATAGAGATACAAGCTTCTGCGTAAGAGACTGGCATATCTGCTACGGTCGCTTGTGATCACTCTGATCAAATTGAGTGGTTTGTTGGTGTGTCGGGATATGACTCTAAAGACTTTGAGGTCCTGGACGCCTTCGGGTTCGTCTGTTTCGAGGGCCTCTTCCACCTCGTGGACTGAAATGTCCTGAGTTACTCCCTTGACAACTAGGGAGAAAGAATGGTGTGTGGGTTTTTGGGTTGTTGTGCGTTTCGGAAACGCGGTTGGAAGATGAGCTCACGATATTTCGAGGATTTATAATACTTTTATAGCCGGGCGGAAGGAGTACTGAGAATAAGAATATCGTGTGTGACAGAAAAACGTTGAAATATGACGAGACGTAATATCAGAATCAATATAAATACTTGAAACTTTTATAATTTCCACCGGCTGATCTGATATATGTTTAAGGAATTCGCATTCAGTACTTTCGGAGGAAATCCTAATGATTGTCCGATAGTATTCTCTTGGCTAAAGTCCATACCGTAAACGCAATTGATTTCGGATTTCAATGTATTGTTATTCGCTTATAATGAAATCAGTTCTTCCAATTCTTTCATCGTCATAGTCGTCGTCTCCGTAGAAGAAAATTCCTTCCTAAGATATTCTTCAATATTTCATAGGATCCAGTTGGAATTTTTATTTTTCCATTATTTTTCTTGTCGTAGATGAATAGATTGTTTACACCTTCTTCGATATTGGGAATCGTATTCCATGAATGGAATCCGACTAAACCAATGCAGTATTCAGCATTCGGATCTAACTGTATTGGCGGAAAACAGTCTGCAGTTAGCAGAGAACTATTCAACGTAAATGTATGCAACATTATTATCGCGTCGACATTATTGCTGTGTCACTTGCTGAAATTTTAACCACAGTTATCCACACTAGGAATCGTACGACTGAAGAATCATGGTAATATCGAATTTCACAACATCTTAAATAGTATACAAGTTTATCGGTTAGGCGAAGATTTTCAAATGAATCAAAATATTCAACTAGATTTTCATTCTTTCTATACGTAACCTAATGCGTCTCTGGACCTCGTACATAATCCAAATTTAAAACTGCACTTTCGTTTCGATGCGGCGGAGTTTTCGGTAAAGTATCTTGCATGAAGACACCACGAAAGTATTTTATATGTTTCTCCGCTTTTCTAATATCATTATTCATCAGAGCTCGTCAAGATAGTGTGTTTATTGGTTTTTTTTTGATTACACGGACGTAAATATAAACCCAAGCATTTACTATACGGCTTTAAATATAATCCAGATCCTTTCATTCCGACGAACTCAATCGATTCCATCGTTTCATTATGCCCTCGCGTCTCGGCCAGATTTTCCTGGCCGTTAGATGAATTCTTGATAACAGACGGCACTAGAAACACCCGCAAGAGCGTCAGCGGTATATAAGCCAGCAAAAAGTGGAATTAGAAAAGATAGAATTCCGCCTTCTTTAGGTATTGTAAAAATTCTAGGTATTCGGATATTCTTACGACCAGCGACTATCTTCACAGCAACCCGAGCTGCAATAACAGCAATCTTAACAGCATGTTTTAAATCTTTCAATTTTCGCATTTATCGAATAGCATCTCGTAATCAACATCAATATTTTCCAACCGCTGTGTAGATCGTCTTATGTAGAGCTGCCACAAAACATAGTGGAGAAAAAAGCTACTGTAAAAATCAAGAATCAATATGAAGCTTGTTTCGCATGGTCGGTCGTGGCAGCTCTATATCCAGCAGGCAGTTTCATATACGAGACGACAAGTTACCCGCAATACTAGACCGTTCTTAAATTAGGTGGTATTAATTTCCCAGTAAAATTGCCCGATATTAAGAACTTTGAAGTTATGAACGTGATTAGTGTGATTGCTTATGGATTGGATTATGCTTCTTCCTCGATTAACAACCAGCAAACAAGAAGGTATGATATTGTTGGCCCGAAGCGTGAACGACACGTTAATTTGCTGCTTCTAGAAGATGATTCAAAGTCCGGTTTTGTTTCTATTTCGAACATGTCACGTTTATTAAAAAACAAATTTCAAGTCATCATTAAACGAAATTTATTTGTGAGGAATGTTTTGTTTGTTTCGCCTCGCAGGAAAAACTCACCAAACATTAAGAACGCGATTGCAATCATGCCTAAACTGTTTTTCCAACTACCGATTTAATAAAATAACGTAATGCCTATGAAAAGCTAGGGAATGTATTAAAATTCTCCGATTTTAATAACATAATACGCGTACCATTTCTAGGTACGCTGATCTAGAGAAGTTACAAGAACTGATTTCCACTTGTGCTCTCTCACCTTCCACATCTCATACCTTTTCCACACATAAACATACTGCTTGTTCTTTTGCATATATCATAAAATGTAATTATTATGATTCATTGTCGAGTTTCGAAACATACCGGTGCTGATTGTGCTAAACTATTTGTCAAAAAATTAAAACTGACGCACAACATTTATTTGTTCAGCATATCCATCCCATCGGTCCTATGAAACCATTAACTCCTGCACATGAACTATCATATCTAACGACAAATAGTTCCATATTTGCTCGAATGCTATACCGGTATGTGAAAAAGTAAATGATCATAATCATCTGACAGGCCAATTTGTTGGTTCGGCCTGCTCCAGATGTAATCTTAATTATAAAGTTCCCAATGTCTTGCTCGTTTTCTTCCATAATCTAAACGAATCTAAAAATTAAAATTTTTAGATACGTTTCGATTCATCTCTTCTTCTCTAGATAAATTAGCCAGTAACTTCAAACTGGACCAATACGTTGAAGTACGTCGGCTTTTTCCAATATCTGACGAATTTCAATTGGTGAAACGTAAAGGTATTTTTCCCTAAGAACATCGTGATTATTTTGAAAAATTAGAAGAACTCAATCTACCGCCTCATTCTATAATAATAATCCTACGGAGAGCGTTTATCAGATTCTGACTACCAACACGCATACTTAGTATGGTCGACGTTCAACTGTAAAACGTTTGGAGATCATATGCGACTATACTTGCATACCGATGTTCTTTTTTGGCTGATATTTTGGCTAAAAATTTGGACAATTTTTGATCCGTATGTTATAATGCATATGGACTCGATCGTGCTCAATAATATACTGCACCCGGTTTATCTTTTTCAGCTGCTTTGAAAATGACAAAAGTTAAATTAGAGTTGCTAACAGATGTTGATATGCTCCACTTTGTAAAACGTTCAATTCGTGGTGGTATATTAAATTGTATACATCGACATGTACGAGCAAATAATCCGCCCATCAACCATCCAGATTATTCCTACAATTCAGTTGAACCTACATCTTATTTTGCTTATTGGGATGTCAATAATTTGTATGGTTGGTCCCTATCTCAACAATTGCCATATGGTGGTTTTGAGTTTTTATCGTCAGACGACATGCAATATTTCGATTTTTTAGAGTTGCTTAGGAATCCAGCATAGGTTATGTACTCGAGGTTGACGTAGATTATCCGCACACTAAATTAATTCCCAATATAATAAATAAAACAAATTATGTTGTACATTATCTTACTTTGCAGCCTGCTGTGAAAAATGGCATCAAAATTTCAAAAATAGAATTTTAAAATTCAAACTGTCAGAGTTTAAACAAGATTTTTACAAATTACTTAACAACGGCCCTGTATATAATTTGATGGAGAATGTGGAGAAGCGACAAGATATCCGGTTTATAATAGTTGGGACGATCAAGGACATCGAGTCTGAGCTCGCAGTCTGATTGCGAAAATGAATTTTCGTAATCTCTAATATCTCTATATGCTCTGAAACTTTCAGCTATACACATGTCTAAAACTCAGTCGTTGAGTCTAAAACTCATCTACAACAAACCAATCTATGTTGGATTTGCTGTTCCTGACTTATCGAAATGGCTCATGTTTGATTTCTTTTATAAATACTTGAAGCCAACAAACATATGGTAGTAATGTTAAATTATGTTATATGGATGCAGATTCCTTCCTCTTACGCATTCAAACCGACCATCTATATAACGACCTCAAACTAACATTAACCACATGGGATACCTCCAATTACTCTCCTTCTAATCCCTATCAGATCCCATTTCAAAATAAAGCAGTGCCCGGACTGTTAAAGGATGAATAGGGCGGAAAACCTTTATTTGAATTCATTGGACTGCGATCGAAAATGTATTGCCAGATTTCCATATCGTCTTTGACGAAACGCGTTAAGAAATCGGTTGTGCGAAAAACGATTACTGCCCATGATTTCCGGAGATGTTTATTCAACCATACTCTTCTTTATCTCTATTTAATAAATAGAGTATATCTCTATACTCTATTTATTTGCCGGCATCATGTGACCACTTTGACTTGGGGCCACTGTACCATACCTTCTCTCTCATCTGCTGCTGAAGATCAGGAAGAGAACGAATGACTGAATGTATATGTATATTTTTGTCTAAATTTTTATCATTTTCCCATAATTTCTATCTCTTCTTTTCAGATTTTTTTTCACATTTTTTAACAGCGGTTCGTGTTGTGTCGAGTACATTTATATCATATGTATTATATGTACATTATTATAGTAAAATCCACATTGAGATGGCAGCGTTGGAGAGATATTCTAATGCTTTCTGTACGGGAGAATTATTATGACGTTGCCAAACTTATTTATTGTACATAGCACATTCAGGTCTGTCACACAATAATTCGATAAAAATCAGCAGACATTTAGTGTCAGTCGACATGACATTATGTAGAAATGACAGTTATTTTCATTTGTTTTGAAAATTAAACTAAAAGTATAATAGTCAACGTTCTGCTTGGTTTAAATGAACATACTTTGCTTCTGGAACCAACTTCCAAAATTCAGTTAGAGAAAGAGACAGAGCCGTATTTGCCCACATCGGGTATATAACGATATATTGTTATTGACGTGAAAATGACCGCAACTGTAGTTAAATTGCTTCTTTTAGAAAATAAGCACATCTTACAATATCAATAAGACCAGCAAATTTGTTTCCATACATATATGTAATCCCATTTCAACGTGGATTTTACTATAGTATCTCCCTAATGTTTTCATTATATATTGTAATTTTATATTTTTATCTATTGTATTTTAAAGCTTTTTTACAATTTTATTCATTTTATTACATAAAACCGTATTGCTTATATATTAAAGTTTTTATCATATATTGTAATTTTCTATTTTTTATCTTGTGTTTTTAAAGTTTTTACAATTTTAGAATTTATTACTAATATATACCTTATATACTCAAATTGTGAAAAAATAAATTTGCATTAAGTAATACGTCAGTTTTATTTCTTAGCCTATCCTTGTAAATAAGTCTTCATTTGACAAAATCGGATGAGTTATTAAATGATGCAAGTGTGTACTTACCTTCATCTGGTTTCATTGCAAATGTAAAGTTAATTATAAAATTTAGTTTTATTTGAGTTTAAATGTAGTGACTTTTAAAAATCTAGTTACAAACGTTGAGGGCGCGCCCACCGTCGCATCTCGTTTAAATAATTGAATTTCGAGCTAGTCAGCCATCAGAAATTACACTACATCTCGCGACGAAAAATTCTTCACGCTAAAAAATCTAGTAATTTCTCTCTCCCAAATTTTGACAACCTGAAATGCCTTGTCATCCGCCATATTGGATTTTCATTTGACAGCTTTCAAACGCTACAACTATTTATGTTAGACCCAACATGGCCGTCGTGATGTCATAAATTATTTTAGAACGAGATCAGGCAAGGTCACGGCGGCGTTCTAGAAGGAACGGTTTACAACTACTGACGTATGCTACGTAAACAATAATCATACACAGTTCTCTATTGTTATCATCGCGTCTTTATTCAATGCATGAGACGTAAGCTCAATCATACGTTTCAATTATTTCATTAGATCTCTTACGAATTGGTAAATAACTGTTTTTGTTATGATTTTAGATATGTATGAAATGACTCTTCAAAAGGTAGCGCCGCCTTCCGGACTATATGCAATATTTTTGTTTTGTTTATTTGATCTATAGATATAGATAATAACTTATTGCATAAAAATTTTTATGATAATTTATTATATTATAAAATAAGGATACTATTGGTCAACAAATCAAATATATTCTAGTGCAAGACATTTTAAATCAAATTAAGATAAATAAGTTTTTGCTTTGTACATTAACATTACTTTCTAACCTGCCACAATTGGGGTAGATTTTTAAGTTAACACGCCATTATTCGGCGAACTGTGGCTCTAACCAAAATGTATATACCGGGTGTCCCAATAGTGTGTCCAAGTCCAATTGCTCCTTTATTATATTATATGGAGAAAAATTTCCAAAGCAGAAGTGTTGTTGAAGTTTTGTTGAGATTTCTTTTTATTTTAATATAATCGTCACCCTTAGTATTTTAAATATAAAATAATTTTAATGGATGTTTATTTAATTAGGTGACATTTAATGAGACTTTATTTAATGATGATGTTTATTTAATGAGACATAAATTAAAACCTCAATATTTTAATTTACGTATTTACGTATTTGACTACCTTTTTACTAGTTATTTTTTCGATAAATAAATAAAAGTTTTAAATAAATGTCAAAATGGATTATTTATCAAAATGGATTATTTATATAAATATTTATTGCACGGCCAACTCGATCGAATTAAAAAATTTAACCAAATTGAGAATTCTGTTACAAAATTGGAAATATCTCAAAAACAGTTAGAAGTTAGCCATAGGAAGTGGTTAATAAAAATGAAAGTGGCGCTAAAGATGTGTCCAACAATTACATAAAATATAGGTGTTCCATTTAAAGAAATTGAAAAGTACCCTACTACGCGTTTTGGTTCAGCCTGTATACAATTTTCAATAACTTGCAAAATATTTTATACGCGTATAACGTGATGGTGTACTAGAATTACCAGGTCTAAAAACAGATCAAATAAATTTTATTCTTTTAAGATACAAGCAGTTCAAGTTACCACAATTTTGGCATAGAACTAGCCATAACTTTTGAAACACCTGATATAGATCTACCAAGTCTTAGATTCAAAGTAATGAAAAATATGTAGAATCGAATTATCAAATAAAAAGTATAGCATTCTATTTTAAAAAAATGTATATTATGTTCGGCCTGTAGTTATGGAACACCCTGTATTCATGAAAATATTTTTAGTTTGTGTAGCTTAAAGCCCTAGACACTTCTGCTTTAGAAATTTTTCTCCATATAATATGATAAAGAGCAATTGGACTTGGACACACTATTGGGACATCTGTATATAATATCTTCGCCCCGATTTTATAGCTGTTTTGATTTATTTTTTAACGCTTGAACAGAATTTGCAAAAAGGCGCAGCACAACAAAAAGGACATCCAAACAAGCAAGCACCAGCTAAGCAGCATGTTCAACAGCAAGTACAGATTCAACAGGTTGTTCAACCTTCACCGCCTAAACCTAAATCCAAGAAGAAAGGAAAACATCACCAGCATGATTTGATTGTTACAATTAATTTGGTAAGTTAATTGAGTGTTGTCTCTGTTTATTATACCGATTTGGCTTCTGCATATTATCATTTCTTCTTACTCAAATTACTGCAATTTAGAAAATAAAATATATTGAAAAAACAAAGCACAAAAGAAATATTTTCGAAACAAAATGCCCAACAAAACGTATCTAAAATTATATTTATGTTCAGCAAATCTGATTAATAAATCTCATACAGCGAACAAAAGATTGTCAGAAGTTTATAGTTTCGCATACAATATAATATGATCAAAACGATTGCAAACTTTGTTGCCAAGAGATAAAAATAAATATCCTGCGACTAGGTTGCCAACTTCAGGATGAACATATACACAACTTAAATTTTAGAAACTTTAGATAAGGGGTTCTCAACCTGAACCATTTTGTTCAGGTTTTCAACCTAATACCTAACGTTTCTTAATGTCACATGATGTTCCGAAAAGTAGGTGTTGACTGGTAGCTAAGTAATGTTATTATGTTTTTGAGTTGATAAACGCGTTGCAGTATGGGGGAAAAGCTCCCAATTAAATTCGTCATTCAATTCACGCATCCAACTTCCCATCGAAACCCAAAGTACTAACTCACGAATTGCATGAAAACCAAATACAGAGCAATAATAGTAAAATATATTACTTTGCAATGTTAGCTATCAAAATACGTCGAATGGTATGCCCGCTATGTTATTTCCGGTGAAGATTGACATACAGTAGGAAACATTTTTAAACAGAATTTTATTTTACTTTATAGCTATTTTGCTTTAAGAGATTTCTAGCTTTATAGCTATCGATCAAGGAAGCAAATAATAATATATCTCATCATCGTTTGGCTTGACATATAAAACTAATAATATTTAAAACAAAATAAATCAGGTTACCCCAACATCCGCAACTATAATAGAGATATGTATAAATACACATCTTGTATAAAGTGTAACGTTAGCCAAAAAATATTTATAATATAATATCGTAAAGAGAAATTGTATATTTCACTTTGCACGCAACATATTCAGTTTGAGTGAAATTATAAACATCAGATATTGAAAAAATCATAAAACTAAATACGCAGTTTTAATTAAATTTATTGACAATTAAAAATAAAATGAAATAATTCAGCATATAATATGTGAAAAATGTTTGACATTAATTTTTAAAATAACTACTAGCATCTGAAAGCAAGTTTTATTAAATACTTATCTTATATAATATATTAAATGTTCTTATTTATTAAATAAAAATAATTCCTGCAAATAATTTTTCTAGTAAAATTATTTAAATATTTTATATGTCATAATTCATAGTGAATTTAAATATACGTAAAAGTTTCAAATTGTTTCTCTCTGTTTTGACACTCGAACGTTATTTCTCGGTGCATTATACGCTACGGTGTATCCAAGAATTGAAGTGAATTATCCAGAAACTACTCAAATTAAAAAATATATATAACAACTTATGTTAAAAATTATGTCTTCTCAAACTCATACAAATTTCATTAATCTTATTACATTGAGCGTTTTTATATATTTTGTAGTATTAGGTAATATAACAATAGCCATATAATATTTGTAACAAATTTGATATTATAAACGTTGGATATGGATTAGTGATGTGACAAAAAGTTATTAGTAACAAGTTATAACGATGCATGTTATTCACAAGTAACGGTTATAAGTTATTTTAGTTTTATAAGTTATATGTTACAGTTATTTATACTGATATACTATTGTCTGGTTTACTAGAGTTGACCATCGACGTATGAAGAAGAGGGTGAAACTATGAAGAGAAATTTAAAAAGATTTATTTCAACTCAATGGTGTTTGGTTACCAATCTAAATTAATAAAATAAGATATTTAAATCAACCGTTTCAAACATATTTGTTCTCATCAGTTCGGGATATTCTACAATATTTATGTTTATCTATAGGTAAACAAATAATTTTTGATATTTATTCGTTTACTATAATATATTATGAAACCCGAATACGGCCGATTTAAAACTTTAAATTGACCTCAAAGAAATCTGTAGTATGAATAGCTCTAACATAAAGCAATTGTTTAAATTTCAGTCCTTTATTGTTTTTCAAAGCACTTGCCACCATTGTCGATGTACTTTTTTATTTGCTCAAACCATTTCTTAAAGCACTTATTCCACTCTTCAATTGGTATGATCCAAATAAGCAATGGGATAGCATAGACTTCGTGGTCAGGTGATTGAAATCGTTGACCACGGAGTGTATTCTTCATGGCGAGAATTGTAAAAAAATCGTTGGGCTTAAGTCGGGGCTGTACGGAGAATGACCAAACAATTCGATGTTTTGTTGCTCCAAAAACTCAAATGTCAGTTACTCAATCAGCAGTTGCCACACTGCGGGAATGGATGACTTTGGTTGGGTTCTCCTCATCTTGAAACTGACTGACTTTTATTCTCGGGTTCATAAGAATAAATCCAAGACTCGACATCTGATGAAACTTGATGAATCCTGATGATATTTTACACATTTTTGAGAGGTCTCTCTTGAAACGATTCAGAGTTCTTCGGCATCCACTTACTTAGTACGAGCCGCCATTTGTTCCTCGGTCAACAGATGCGGGATCCAACGAAAAACTAATTATTTCACACCCAACTCATCATGTAAAATCTTTTGAATTGAGGTCTTAGAAATGCCCAAGCAACTCTCGATCTGGCGGAAAGTTACAAGACGATCTTTATTAATCATCTTGCGCACAACATTATCGTTTTCCTGGGTGACCTCTCATTTTTGTGTTTCTAGCCTAGGATCATCGTTGAGATTTGTGCGTCCACGTTTGCATTCAAAGTACTAGCGAGAAATTGTATAATGAAGTGTTGCTTCATTACGAAAAAACATCAACCAACTTGGCAAGAGACTGTTGTTGCGATAAACTTCTTCAAAGTAGTAAAAAATTATCGCTCGGAAGTACTCTCGATTCAATTCCAGGTTTCTTAATACCTTACTAACTTAAAAATTCGCTCTGACTAAACCACTTGTTGTATTTTGACAAAATTTTCAACACGTGCCAATATGATGTTGAGGTT
>WYDF02076736.1:0-11269 GCA_009867245.2 Adranes taylori | reverse complement strand
GCGAATATATTCGTCTTAGGCGTTTTGTAATGCATATGTTGATGACGTACATATCCGTCATAGCCACTTAAGAGGTTAACTCAATTCAACATTCAGATAAATGAATAACTGTATCGTTATCATGTGATAGAAAAACTTTTAATAATCGTTTAATTAAACTTTCAAGTAATTTGACATGGGAACAAAGAATTATTTGATAACTTGATATCAAGTGGAAATAACTTAAACACGTGGATCATATACTACTATAAAAAACTTTAATTTGACCTTGTAACTGTTTTCCATTATATTACTTTTCTTACAGGATTTTCCTCTTGTTTATTTGTTAACGGGAAGAAAAATTGTATATTCCGAGTTCACGAGAAAAGATGAAATATTTTGTTGTTTTGATATCAGTGAGCGAACAAATACTGCGCTTGATTCAGGTTTTAATGTGTAAACTGCTCAAAGTTTTAATGTCCGTTTTTATTAATGCCAATATTTTTGTAAGCTGAATCTTGTTTTGCAGTTTCTATTGATTATCTGATATGTTTACATACATTTGTATACAAGGGTTGTTCTGTTCAATTCATGTATATGTATTACATTTGATATGTTTTTATATTATCATATTACAATTGAATGATTTTAGTATTCTTCAATTGATTTTGTTATCATTAGCTTTTATTTGAAATATGTATCTTGTGATATAGATGCTATTCATTTTGTGTGTTATAAATATCTTTTGTTTATAGAATTTGTAACGTGTTCCATTATAAAATAATTTATATTTTCTTCGATGCATACACTTATTTTACTTTAATGACGTCATTCCGGATATCCATCCATCGTCGGACTGCTTCTCATTTTCAGTCTGTCAATTGTGATTGTGGCGCCGCTATCGGTTTAAAATGTGTTCTTCCATTGTTGTCGGTTTTCTCTTTGCGGTGTTCTTTATATATTAATCTTAGCGGGGTGAAGATGCTTTCAAATTTGCAGTTTAGTTGTTTATTCTTGGTGGATTTTGTTTTTATAGATTTCTACGTATTCTTTGCTTTCTAGCTTCCTATTCGTTCTTTTTAATATTGTCATTGTATTTTCTATGGTTCCATGTGGGTGGCTGTTGTCTATATGGTTCGCATAGTGTGAATGGTATATGTCTGGGCGTTTGAATGTATATTGATATTCTTTGAATCTTGTTTTGAGGTTCCTCTTTTTTTCAATATATGATTTGGCATATGTACTGCATGTTAGTTTGTATATGCCACATTGTTTGTATTTATACTTGGTGATATTCTTGTGGAATTGTTCTTTTAGGTTATTTTGTGTTCTATATGCAATTTTTAAACCATACGGCTTGAATATTTTTCGTATTTTATATGTATATATGTATTATTCGTTTATTATATGTATCTTCATCATGGTACGTTAGCTTTATGTATTTAGGGTTTTGTATGTTGTTTTTTGTAATCCTGATTATTGGTTTCATTATTTTCTCGTGTATGTTTATTATTTCTGTTTTGTTGTATCCATTGGTTTTGCCTATTTCTATTATCTTTTGTTTTTCTTTTTCATGGTATTTTGTTGATAGTGGAATGTTTTTCAGTCTATTGAAGAAGGCTGTGAACGCTGCATATTTATGCTGTTTTGGATGATTATATGTTGAATGAATTATATTGTTGTTATAGAAGATGTATTCTGAAGATGTATTCGGAGACTATTTGGTGTTTTTCTTATTTCTATGTCCAAGTAATTTATTTTGTCATTGTTCTTGATTCGATTGTGAATTTTAAGTTTTTGTGTGCATTATTTAATATATTTTCAATTTTATCGGTCGTGATATTTATGGTATCGTCTATAACGCATACTACGTCATCTACATATCTAACCCATTTTATGGCTGTTGTTATGCTGTTTAGTTTTTTGATGATTATCTCCTCATATTCTTGAAGAAATATTTCACTGAGTATTTCTGACAGCGGTGATCCTGTCGCCAATGCATTTTTCATGTTGTTGAATTTAAAATAGATTTGTTCTGGGTCATTCCATGTCAAATGAACCAAAAAATTTCCAAATTCAACCTGACCTTTTCTGATTTCTATGAAACTTTCTGAGACTGTTATCCTTAATGATATAAATGAGAATTTATTTTTAGAATTTTTTTATCTTATTGGATTTTGGTGTAATTCATTTTAAAATTTTGGAAAAATAATCATTTTTTGATATGCATTAACTTGTTAATTCTTGAATTACTCAAGTTCTATTAGGCCTAGGGAGATCTTTGATACTTTATTTTAAAGGCAATTTTATAAGGTTTAATATGATATACTACACATGAACATGCTTGGTGAATTTTTTTTTATTAAAAGAAATTTTTGAAGATGTTTTTAAAAAATTTTGAAAATAATATATGTTTCTTGAAGTGTCATACGCTTTAAATCCTGGGATCAGGAGAGTGGGAACATGGGATTAGGAGATATCACAAAAATAAGTTAAATAACAAAAAATTTTTTTTTATTTTTTCATCAAAAGAAGTTAATATTAGTCAAAAAATATATGTTTTGTGCAATATTATTAGCTTTCATTCTTAGTATTTTTAGATAATTATTTATTAATTTTGCATAAAAATTAAAATTTGTAGTAAATAATTATCTAAAAATGCTAAGATTGAAAGCTAATAATATTACACAGAACATATAATTTTTTCAAAAATATTTAAATATGCTAACTTAGAAAAATTTTATTTTTTCTATAAATTCTGTTTTTCTAAAAAATTCTAAACTTATTTTTATGATATCTCCTGATCCCATGATCCCACTCTGTAAATTTTAGGATTTAAGCGTATAACACTGAAAGAAATATATTTTTTAAAAATTTTTAAACAGTCTTAATTTTTTTTCAATATTAAAAATAATTAAATCTTATGAAATTCCCTTTAAAATAAGGTATCAAACATCTCTAGCTCTAATAGAACTTAACTCTAATAGATAAAAGGACTAATTCAAGAATTAAAAAGTTAATACATGCCGAAATGACTATTTTTCCGAAATTTAAAAATTTATTACACCAAAACCCAATAAAATAAAAAAATTCAAAAAATATATTTTTTAATGAATATATACATAATAGATTCATTAAAAACTATATTAAGACAAAAGTATTTTCAATTCTACAACATTGATAATGGATTTGCCACAGCATCACCGATATCAGAAATGCTTAGTGAAATATTTCTTCAAGAGTATGAGGAGATAAACATAAAAAAACTAAACAGCATCACAACAGTCATAAAATGGCTCAGATATAGTACTATGCATTATAGACGTAGATGACGTACTATGCATTATAGACGATACCACAAATATCACGACCGATAAAAATTAAAAATATATTAAACAGTGTACGCAAACACTTAAAATTCACAATCGAATCAGAAAACAATTACAAAATAAATTACCTGGACATATAAATAAGAAAAACATCAACATCTTTAGAATACATCTTCTATAACAACAATATAATACGTGCAACATCTAATCAACCACATATATGCAGAGTTCACAGCTTTCTTCAATAGGCTGAAAAACATTCCACTACAAAAAGAAAACCATGAAAAACTAAAGATAATAGAAATAGGCAAAACCAATATATACAACAAAACTGAAATAATAAAAATATACGATAAAATAATGAAACCAACAACCAGGATTACAAAAAACAACATATAAAACCCTAAATATATAACGCTATCGTACCATGATAAAGATACATATAAAATAGGAAAAATATTCAAGCATATGGTTTTAAAATTGCATATAGAATACAAAATAACGCAAAAGAACAATTCCACAAGAATATCACCAAGGATAAATACAAACAAAGTGGCATATATAACCTAACATGCAGTAAATGTGCAAAATCATATATTGGAAAAACAAATAGGAACTTCAAAACAAGATTCCGAGAACATAAATATGCATTCAAACATCCAGCCATATACCATTCACACTATGCGAACCATCTACACAACAGCAGTCACCATAGAAAATACAATGACAATATTAAAAAGAAGCAATAGAAACTTAGATATCAAAGAATACATGGAAATCTACGAAAACAAAATCCAACAAGAACTAATCAATGAACAACTAAACTACAAATTTGAAAGCATCCTCACCCCGCTAAGATTACTACATAAAGAACACCACAAAGAGAACCAACAATAATGGAAGAACAGATCAAACCGACAGCAGCGCCTCAATCGAATCACAACTGTAGACGGAAAATGACAAGCAGTCCGCCATTGGATGGATATCCGAAAAGACGTCAAGTTGCGGCTATCATCGAGCCATGCAAGTATTATTAAAGCAGTTAAGCTCGTACTTGTTCAAAATGTATGAACGATATGCTTAATTTTTCTCTTGCCGCTTACTGTTATGACGTTACAGCGAGCTCTAACACAACACTTCTTACCCATTTACTGATCATTGTCAAGGCCTTTGTGGTATATGTACTTATTCCGGTTTCACTCTTACGTGTCGATTTTATTGCCGTATTATCTGCGATCCCTATAATGTCAACCTCATTTGGCACCTCCACGCGTATTAATTTATCATACATTAAATTAATACGCGTCCCTGTACTGATCCCTGCAGGACATCATTGTTAATTACTTTTCCTTCGCCCCTTCTGTGGTGTTCTATTGTATTTCGCTCTCACTCAAGTATGTCTAGAT
The DNA here is from genome assembly GCA_009867245.2 of Adranes taylori. Lineage (NCBI taxonomy): Eukaryota > Metazoa > Arthropoda > Insecta > Coleoptera > Staphylinidae > Adranes > Adranes taylori. Next base: position 6,555 of record WYDF02076736.1, on the reverse strand, counting down.
AACCATTCATAAGTACTTGGACATCTTCCTATTTTCCATAACATGAAGGATTACCTTTCACGGCGATTGAACTCATTTTTATGTGTGTTTAGTACCGCCTGATGCTCTTTTTGCTATTTTCTGCACATACTGCAAGGCGTCTACAGTGTTTTTACCTTTACGGAAGCCGTATTGAGGGGCCCATACTCCGGGTCCAGGTTTGTTTTTGTACGGTTCATGTTGAAGAAAAGTAAAATATGTGTCTCCGGCGAAAAAAATATAAATTAAAATATCTTTTGCTAAGGTTCTATGCGTTTTAGTTTTGTCTCTTTTATGTTTGAACATTTAATGACATTTATTTTTTTGAGACAACTTTTAGGATTTTTTAACATTTGAGATTTCGAAGTTTATTTTATTTTAAGTGATCTAAGGTATTAATCATTTTTCACCTGATATTGGTGTATGCTTACATGTGTGTAGCACATGTTATATCGCTAATGGATGGTTATAACCTTGAACTTGAACAGAATGATTTATTAACAAACATCGATATTGTTTTTACTAAGCGAATATTGTTAATAATACATATGTATAATACATATGTGTTATTATTTTAAATAATTTTTGTTATAGTTACCTAAATAAATATGTACGTTTTAAGATTCTACATTGGTTATTCATATTCTTTTTTGTATTTATTGTACGACCAACTATTATTTATAAAATGTCCAATTATCAATTTTGGTGTACAAGGTAAATCACTACATCTTTTCTTCCTTATTACTTTCTCTTCAAAGTATAGGATGAGGCTTGCTTTTTATCTGCTATGAATTGACAGTCCTACTTTATCTGGATGCTATCTGATTTTGCGTCATACAATTTATGATAAAAGTTTTGATAGCATCTATTCAGAATGTTTTGGAATAGGATCTATTTCTTTTGTTTAATTGAGTTAGAAAATTTTCTCGCGGCCAGTTAATGGAATTAACTCGTGAAGATTTTGGTACGATTTTTGTTTAATTATTTTAACGGTGGCTTATCTAAACAAAACTGTGTCAACATTGGTGTAGTTAGGGTGTTTGACTAGGGGGGAGGGGGCACTTGCTTCCCCCTAGGTCAGCGAGATTGAACCTTTTTTTTCCTGCGGGCCACATACATATGTTTGCTATGTTGCATGGACCCCAACAAGATTTTTGATAAGCAAAAAAACGAAATGAAGTTATAATCTATCACCTCATTTCTTTCCTTTTATATTTTTGGGTGATGACCTTGTTTTAGGTCATTCATTCCCATGTTTTTAAAAAATCACTTTCCTAATTATAGCGTTTCGAACCGCACATAAATGCTTGCCGGGTCGCAGGTTGAGTATCGCTGCCCTCGGTCATGAGCAAAAAATGAAAACAATAACTTTCGATTGTTTTATGGGGGCAATGAGTTTTTTAGGGGGGGGGGGTGCATAATATCTCTAGTCACAACAAATCTCTTAAGCGTCTTGCTCAAGATATTTGGCGCCATTTCACCCATTATTATAAAGAATCATCAGCATCCTCGTTATCAGGAGTATCACGGGGTCGAAATCGGATGCGAACCCACTGAGCCACAAGCCGGATGTTGATCGAAATGAAAATTCGTATTATGAATTATTATTTTTTGAATGCGACCTAGTTTACATGTATTTAAGTGGTATGTGGTCCGTGGCTGCATGAACGAGAGAAAAATAGCCTGGTTAGGGACTCCAATGACTCTTTGTCGTCTTCATTGACTTACTGTCTCTATAGATGATGCAAAAATGTTGCCTTAACCGTACCTATTTTTCACATAAGGTGTATAATACCAATTGAACTTTATACTATACGTAACTGGAAGGGAAAGCAATGAATCGGAAGTGAAGCTGACTGGTGGTATATCCATCTCACTCTCACCAATATTATTAGATGTGAGATGTTGTTTGTCATTTAATAAATTATATTTTTATTCATGAAAAGCTTACAGCTCAGTTAGCTGTATATTACTATAAAATATGATACTTAACCTGTGAAATTGAATATTAATCCTTTTATCACTTAAATTTTAATAATTATATGCCACACAATAATGCACCATGTTTTTCTATTTATCTTATTTACTAAATAGGCAAAGTTTTGAACATCAACTATTTAAAACACATCTTTTAAAATAATATTTTAAACTCCATAGTTGTTTTTTCATCGGTTTATATACAAGAATGACTGCGATAGCTGTACCACCACATCACGTTTTCTCTGTCACTCATTGTTGGCTTCAGCCCCTACACATCTGCTATACGTTTAGATTCCCTTCCAGTGACATAGTATAGAGGTCAATGGTAATAGCTATATCAACAACGTTCCGTATGCAACATAATTAACATCAAAATTCTATGTACACTTGGTTACATTCAACAAGTAATCATTCATAATACGAATTTTCATTTCTATCAACATCCGACTTGTGGCTTAGTGGATTGGTATCGGATTTCGAAGCTTGATACTCCTGATAAAAAGGATGCTGATAATCCCTTATAATAATGGGTGAAATGGCACCATATATCTTGAACAAATCGCTTAGATACACTTCCATTTACTCTGTAGTGTAATAAGTATAGATATTAAAAATAAGTACATATTCAATAAAGTTTTATCGCAAATAATATATTATAAAATCCGATATTGATTTAAGCTAAAAGTTGATGTAGGATCTAAAACCGTAAAATATTACGTTGGTAATAAACCTAAAAGCCAAAATACATATTCCTAAAGGTTACTAGAAATGTTCTAATTCAAACGCCGTCAAGAACGTGGCTAAGTACTTAAAATTGCTAAATATAAAACAAGGATTTGTAAGTACTTCATTAAGTACTTAAAATTGAAAAAACATTGCTTAATATATTATATGTATGTATGTACAAGCTTAATATGTACAATTCCTTAGAAGCCCTCTTTCAGTAATTATAAAACTGCTTAATAATAAGACTCAATTGGTTGAAACTCTCGATATGGTCATTTTTTATTACTAATTCTTTAGCTGACTTGCCATAATCTTCGGTTGTTAAATTCGGCCAAAATTATATTGTAAATTTATATATGCTCTTATTAATGGTAAAAGCCACACTTTTAAACACACCATAATATAGTTGTCCTTATTCAGGGTTCCCGCATTGATGAAAAAGTCCATTTTTATCATTCATATACCATATAGGCATGTAATACCTATAGGAATATGAAAGATATAGGATTCATGTTTTGACAATTTTTTCTATTTCATCTTAGTACGTCTTTTGTATTGAAATTCCTGCAATCCGTTAATACGCAATTCGTTAGTATGCATAAGGAACAATTTTTCATATAAAAAGTTTTTTCTAAAAACAATTTTTCTTGCTCAAAAAAAAGAAAGATCAATTTATCGGTATCTGTTTGTATGTATGTACGTACGTGCGTACGGATGTATGTTCAAGAGTTTCTCCTTCCCTATGGGGCCGATCTGGATGAAATTTGGTAAATAGGTGTAGACTATGAGTCCGCAGAATGGTTTTTTTCTTCATTTTTTTATAAATTCATATGGCGCGCAGAACCTTTTTTTTTGTTCAGAAATTTCGTATTCAAACTAGGAGGCTGAAATTTTGCACACATAGTACGTTGTATTAAGCGTCGAATAAAAAAGTCCCATGTTGACAAATTGTATAGGAAGCGGTGTTGCCACTTTTGAAGTTTAACAAACTTTTTGAAACATCTCAGGAATGATAAAGATAGGACATTCGAATAAACTTTATTCTGTAGGCTACATAAAGGGCCTTCGATTTTATTTGAAACATTTTTTCTAAAATCACAATTTAATATATATACACTTGGTTTTTTGTTTTGCAAACTTTGCTGTCGATTTTCTCAGAAACTTATCGAAGCATTTTTATTAAATTTTTTGTGGCGAAAATTCCTTTAATACTTAAGCGATTAAGGGAGCTTCAAAAAGTCACACACCGTAGCACCGGATTAATTTGACCTTGAAAATGTGTACTACCCTAAATATCTTGGTTCCTATGAAAATTGAAAAAATGAAACTTGGAGAACTTATGTAAGACCAGGGGACTTCAATTTTGCCTCCGTGAACAATTAAATATACTGAACCGATTTTGAGCAATAAAAAAAATTTCAAAAACTGTTTAGTAACACCCTGTATATTTTCTTATATTGTGGTAGCCGTAGCCTTGTGATTTGCTTTACAATGATACTAATATGATGGGCCGAACTCTTATAGTTTCAAATATATAACTTTAAAAAATCTTCATTTCTTATTACGGTAATAGATTATCAGTTATCAATTGCTCAACCGTTTTCGATCAAATTTTCAGGAAGTCTTTAACATAGTATAGCGGGTAATCCTGTGAAGTTTGGTGTAGATCGGGAATACGGGATCACGAGAATAAAGAAAAAAAAATATGGATTTATAAACCGCTCAACCGATTTCGATCAAAATTTCAGAAAAACTTTAACACAGCATTGTGGGTGATTCTATGAAGTTTGGTGTAGATCGGGAACATGGGAATTCGGGAACACATATTTTTGAAATTTTTACACAACGTTGCATTCGAATACGCGCATGCCTTTCTATACGTAAAGCGGGAAAACAGGAACACATATTCTTGATATGTTGTTGGGCCATATCCTTGGTCTTGTCGAAACCGCGGCCACAGGTCGCTGTAATTAGGGCTGCAATGCGCACGGGAATACGGGAACACATATTCTCGAAGTTTTGTTAGCCATATCGCTAGTCTCGGCGAAGCCACGGCTACAGGCCGCGCCAATGACGTCATGTCGCTGTCCGCGGCAAAGCCCCGGCCGTAATGCGGGAATATGGGAACACATATACTTGAAATTCTGTTAGGCATATCGTTGGTCGCGGCAATTTGAGGCTCAAGAAGACCTTCGAATACCTATCGTAAGTCTCTGAATTCATATTGGTAACTGAGAAGAAATCCATCTAGCAATAAATTAGTTTACTACGGATATTTTTAATATTTACTAGAATTTATTTTTTAATTGATTAACAAAAACATTGTTCTTATTTTATCACTAGTCCTGTTCTTGTTTACTATTTACGTTACACATGATTGTAGCAATCTTACCTAATAGGTTTCCTTGAATTTGAAATCCGGGAATACAGGAACACTATATATCGGGAATACCTTGCACTGTGGGGAATCTATGAAATAAGTAATGTTAGGCTTAATTAAATTAGCATGAAATAATTATATTAAAAGACACATGAAATATTAAACTCATTAAATTCCATATATTTATTTATTTTTAGTATTTTCGACAATTTTAAAATCTATAAATATAACAAATTATTAGTAACACATATAATAAGAAAATATAAGTAACATATTAATAATTTAACTAGAAATATGTTATATAATTTAAAAATGACGGAGTAGTAGTAAATTGGGTGCTAGATATTTAAAAAAATCTAGTCAATTATTTATATTTTTAGATGTTTATGTTAAATAAATAGCACATTACGGATTGCATTTTTCACTTGCTTGATGTTTACAAACAATCAAACCGGTGAGCTGACCATCAGAAATATGTTTAAATATTGACGAAGTAAATATTTGCATTAGCGTAAATTGAACATGTACAATAAATGCTAAAATAGAATAATTACACATATATGTGTGTATGTATATATACTTTTTTGTATGAGGAAGTTGTTATTAATAATTAGTATAACAGGAAACGTTATTTATTTAATTTATAAAAACTATAATCCGTGGTGCGAGTTATCAAAATAGTTCTATAGTAATTTTCATATTTCAAAGTAACAATTACATTTCGTATCCATTTTTTGGTACATAAAGATTGTATACTCTTTCAGTAATTACTTGATGCACAAAAATGAAATTAAACATATTTTTTTTTTTACATTTTCGATTATCTTATAAAATGTACGATTATCAACAGCATATCAATGTTTCAAAATTTAATATATTTTCAAAACTTTTCAAAAATATTCTAAAACGTAGAGTATTACGGTATCTAGGTGTAAAGTGCATCTTATTAGAAATATACTATAGCTGGAGTCAGTTACAACTGTTTTTGGCGAATTAACTAAATATTTATTAAGAACATACAATTATCAGCAGCATATCAAATTTTCTAAATATGGGCGGCCACGAATTGCGTACTTTTCTTCCTGACTACTAATTTTTTACTCGAAATTGGCACCAACGAATTGTAACTATCCTTTCAGAAAACACGAATTGGGCACAATTCACTTATGACCGTAACCATGCAATTTTCATAATTGTATTAACTAATGTAATTTTTTAGCTAAAAAATTTATACTAAATAGTTACATATCCAGTTTGTATTTGATGTCCAGATATACCAGTCTTGTTTATATAATTCTATCTTATCATCTTTCTTCTGTTTTGTACTTTTATTTTGTATAACATTAAATTCATCATCATCATCATCAAACAGCTTGTTTTCTCGTCCACTGCTGAACATAGGCCTCTCTCAATAATCCCCAATTTTATATCGAGATTTATATCGAGAGGAA
>WYDF02076725.1:0-11269 GCA_009867245.2 Adranes taylori | reverse complement strand
GATTTGTTTGTTTATGTATCATATAAGGTGTTTGCCTACGTGTATATGTACTGTACATCATTTTCCAGTGGACATATTTATCAAAACCTTGTTTTATTAAAGTTATTTTTCTGCCTTTTCTTCTCTTTGCATATTAAAATTATATTATCCGCGAACGTAAATATACTGTGGTTCCATGAACGGCGCCCATGTTTATATAGTCACTATTTGTAGAATTTTTTTTTATCATTTATATTACTGCCCTCTGAGTTATTTTCATATTGCAGTTTCCCAATTTGTTTTTGTCGCGACAGTTTTCAAAGTAATCAATTTATGCGACATAGAGGAACTGAATAGCGGTATTTTATAAGAAAAGTAAAACATTTTATATTGAAAGTAATAGTTTTATTCATTTTTTATGTACATATAATATTATTCCTGAAATTTGCGAATTATGCGAATTATAATTAAAACATTTTATTAAAGACAACTTAAATATATATGTACATAAATAGATTAATAATAGGTATATAACTCAAATTTGATTGAAACAACTAATATAGTAAATAGTTTTTTAGTCAGAGGTATGCGCCCGTTATTCAGAACACAGTTTTTTATACATGATCTACTTTTCATTAAGGCCAGTCTAGTTCCTCTTCAACAGATAAAAACTTCACTCGCTTTTTGCGTTTTATTTCGTTTAGAGCTGAAAAACCTAATCCACATAAATAAGAGGCGGAAAAAGGCACAGTTAAAAATTTTTGTGACAATACTGGAATTCCCTTTGCTACTCTGATACCGAATTATCATTAATTCAATAAATTAACGATTGCAATAAGCAATTCTCTAATACATCATCCATTCAATGAGTAATCCTCTGATGTAATATATAAATTAACTAATCAAATCTAATTTAATTCTTTCAACAAATATATATCAATTAATAAATCAATTTAGTAATAACTAATTACCAAATAATAGTAATATCAATATAAATTAATATTATAAAGATTTAATGAACTTAAAATAAAACCAAATCCTGCGAAAAAGATCAAGAAAAGCCGACGTGAGAAAGAATTAATCCTATAATCGATATCGACAACACGTAAATAATATTACACACATTTATGCAAATGCGGAAAACCATGATCAAATGGTGCCATGTTTTGCGCGTTTATTCTTTTGCCGACAAGAGACGGCGGTAAGATTTCATGTATAGATGCATTTTCACACATATAAAATATTTTAGTATCGGGAGATCTCTGTTACGAATGCTTTTTATTATTATTAGTTTTTAAGTGGAAAAAGTGTTTAACGAATTTTTCCACCGCCCAATTTTAAATAAATCGTTAAGCTTTTCACACTTTTGTGCTTTCAACGAATTTGATTAGATATTCATTCCACGAATTTTAGCAGAAGGCGTTTTCAATGCAATGTTTCTAAGATTTTGACCGCATAAAACTACCCACTATCGTTTGGAAACTATCACCACTTACATTTCCTTAAATAGCCGTCACAAAAGCAATCCAACTTGGATCCTTAGAGAGCTCGACTCATCCGGAAGAATTTTCTCTTCTGGTCGGAAGTACAACCTTTCCAAAGTTTGGTAACAGAAGTTTCTTTCGCTTAAAAGGAGCCACTCAATCTAGTGTACCTCAGGCGCATTTTGGGTCTTACGCTAGCTGTTGTAGACTGAGCAATTCGCACGCTTTCCTAGTTTAAGCCTCCACCAAATGATTAAACTTATTCCTATAGGGCGAGGAATAAAATCGCAACATTATAATAATTTAGAACAGCGAATTCTAACGCAACCCTGTATAATCTCAAGAACGAGCATTTGTTATGTTTGCAAAATAAACAATAAAATATGAAAAGTCGTAGAGTATTTATTAAGTACTTACGATCCTGCTTTGATAAGAACAAGTCTGTAACAACTCATATCAAAAAATTGCTTAATGCTTTATGTCTGAATTTAATTCGAAGAGTTTGGTCGTTCTGCATTTCCAAAATTTCTTTTTTTTTTCTGCTAATGAAAATTTTCTCGTATCCAAATTGCTGTTAAATGGATCTCGTACCCAATCAAAACTAATAATGTCGAGTATAAATGAATTTTCACTTTAAGTGTCTGTTGACTCAAAAGTTTTAACGCCATAAGCGTTAAAACTTCTTTAAAATTAAAAGGCGTTTTTGATGCGCAGGGAAACGTAGATGTTTCATTGTAACTTTCGTCACTTCCACATATTAAGTATATCCTTGAAAATGCTTAAATTATCAGTAGAACTGAGAATGTTTTCCTGCTCTCCTTGCATGCTTGAATTTAAATAATTAAAATTCGCCACAATTTCCTCCAAAAAAAACCAAATCTTGAGCACCAAATATCATCACTCAATAAATCAGAATATTCGCTGGTATCCACTGTGAAAAAGATCAGAATCTTATTACGCAATTCGTAGAATCGTGAAAGAATCTTTCCTTTTGAGAACTGTCGGACCTCAGTGTGGGTGATCAATGTCAAATGATCGGCTTCCATGGATTCACACAATTTTGAAAATAAACGTATTTTTTCTGGCTTACTCTTAATATAATGACTTTTACTACTTGATACTTTCAAATCACCGACAATAAATTTCGTTACCAACGCTTCATCGTGTAAAAAGCTGGTTTTTGTTCCTTAGCAATTATAATGATTCGTGATTATTATTTTTTTCGAAATTTTGCTACACAGTTTGAAACCGTCCGCGACACACCATTGTGTCGTGATACATTGGGAAACAATGTCATATTGTTTCATTCCTACTTTGTAATTAACCGTATCGAAAAGGTTAATCTGCCCCAATTATGCTCGTTACACCACGTGTTTGTCGGTCTATTTCAAATTAATTTAAAGATAGTTCATTCATTTTAACAATTAACCCACAATGGATGGATGAACGTTGCACTATTGGATGAACGTCTATGAACACTTATTCAAAATTGTCACATTCCGCCACTACTTGATACCCCTTTTCTTTATTATTATTTTTATACATATAATTTGTGTTGTATTATGTAAAGTAATGCTTGTTTATATTCGAGGTTTTCATATATGTTTGCCTCGTATTTGTTCTAGTCCATTTTTGTTACTTCTTTTTTATTATGTTTTCTTTGTAGGTGCCTTCTTCGTTTTAAAGAGTATGATTAGGCATGTCTCATTTTTATAATATCATTTGTTATTGTGTTTTGCAGGTTTTTTAACATATGATTATTAGCGCTCCATTGTTTATATTTACTTTCTTTATCCTTCTTCAGTAGGTTTATGTTTATCCACATATTCATAAAAAAATCATCAAATATATGTGCTGCCTATATGTACTGTTCTGTTAATTTAATTTTGTAATTGTATTATAATCTTTATACATAAAATTTTTCACTTTGTTATTGGCATTCCAATTTTTAAAGATGTTGGAAAAAGTTGAAAAATTAAAAGCAGAGACAAATTGGGATTCAGAAGCGATAGACGCTTGGGAAGAATCCCTCAAAAAGCGAGACGAAGATAACGATCTTTTAAAGAAGTTCTCGAAAGACGACGAAAAGAAAATTGTCGATTTAGAAGCGAAACGACAGCACATAATTTTGGAAGTCACCAATAAGAAAGCCCTGGTTGAAAAGGTATATTTTGCTCTATATTTACTTTGTACATATTTTTCACCCTCTAACATGTTAATCTCTTCTTAGAGAACACAAAATTTAGATCTCTGCTGCTATTGATATACTGTCTAAATATTCTTCTTTGGTTTAATTTAATTTTATTTCATGGCTCCAAATATCAAGTAATCACTGCTATTTTTACGGATAAAAAGATTCTTAAAAACTTGATAAAATTTACTAAAAATATGTTATCATTATTTTCAACGAACATTTCAACATAATCACACTTAAAAATACATATAGATCTCCGATGAGAAAGGAAACTGATAATCGTATTGTAAGCAATTATGTAAATAGATTTTAGTATGTTTTTTATTGGTACATTTATCGAATATAATGACCGAACGGAGATTTTGATGGACGATTGTAGAAGACTACGATTTATCATCATTTTAAGCCTTGTTAATTTGATTATGTTTTAAATTTCTTGGTGAAGTTCATCCACGGACGATGTTTAGGTGCATAAAGCCATCAATTTAAAGTCTAGTTATTGGTTTTATTAGCCGCATAGCAACTAAATCCATCATAGGGTCCCAAGATTTTTACAGGCTCGAGAGAAAATGTATGCAACGTTCTTCCACGTGATGCGTTTCTTCCACGTGATGCGTGTAAATGGTATCGCCTTACCACTAAAGGATACCAAACAAAGTAAATCTGAGAAAACCTATCACGCAAATCTTTTAATTAAGAATTTATTCGATTCTTATTACATTTTGTCAATAAGCTTTAAATATATACCACACATTTCGCAATATAGCAAGATCCTGTTGATTTGCCTAACTAATTCAGAATGGTGTATAGGTTATTGGAGTAGTTTCTCTTTTTTGTCGTTATGAATATTCTGTGTTTGTTTTATGTGTATTTTTGTAGTTTTTCAATGAGTTTGATGACGATCAGCTTTATCTTAAAGATAAAGAACACATTCAAGAACTTATTCAAGATGGTGTGAAATTCCTGCGTGGATTTTATAATATGATCTGTGAATTAGGAAACTTGTGAGGAGGAAATATCTCTTGTAGCGAATATTGATGGTTAAATTTGAACGCATGTTTTGTAAGCCACTGTGACAGGCTCTCGCACGCGACTCTGATAATGGAGAGTCCTTGCGACTGTCAAAGATGGAGCAAACAACTATCTTATAATTATCAGAATTTACTATCCTCCGAAAACATGATCCTCGGGCGTGAGGTCAGTTTGAATGTCAACTATCCTGGTACAGACGGTGAGTACGTTGTGAACACTGGAGGTCACAAAAGATGCGCAACACCTCGTAATACGTGGATGCCACTGTTACCACGTGGTTAATTCTAGCGTAAATAGGACTTATACACCCAGGCAACGCCTCCGTCGACTTTACCATAATAGAGTGACTAACACAAAGTAAGGCAAAACTATTCACCCTAGTGAAGAGATGTAAGGAATTATTGCCGACGCGCAACACCTCGGAATCCGTCGATATTGCTGTTGTCGAGTGTCTAAAAATAGCATAAACCGGAATCACACACTCACGTAACGCCTCCGTTACTTTAATTGAGTATCTAACCCCAATGTAAGCCAAAATTATTCACTCTAGTGAGGATATGTTAGGAACTATTACCGACGTACAACACCTCGGAATCCGTCAATGTTACTTTTGTCGAGTGGCTATTGCCAGTGGAAGCGAAAATTATACACCCCATAATAACCACTGTAAGATAAGTAACATTTCGTAATACGTCGATGTTACTATAGTCGGCTGGTCAAGACCAGCGTAAGCCAGTACACTTTAGCGTAGGGATGTAAGGAATCATTTTATAACCCCTCGTAGTTCGTCGGCGTTACTTCTCGTTGAATATGAGGTAGGTTGGTGAAGGGGTAGGAAAAGAAACAAAGCTATTCAACATACATACTATTCAAACAAGCAGTATATGATATAGAAAATCGCTTACCCAATGTGTTACTATCTCGAGGTGTGGCTCTGCCTGTTACTTCGACATGGCTATCTTGGCTGTTCTGCTGCTTCTGAACGGCTTTTCTTCTAGTTCGCAATATTGTAACGAAATAATTCAATTTTTTTACGTAGGAAGTGGAGAAACCTTCAAAAGGCGAAGGATGCCCGTGCATTCAACAGTGTGGGATTTTTACCCTAACTAAAACTCCACTCCCTGTTGGGATTGTATATTGTTGGGAGATTGGAGAGTTTGTTTGAATGTTTGTTTGTTTTATCATCATCTTCAGCCTGGAACTGGTATTGAGTGGAATATTTTTAGAAATTATGGTAAGATCGACGACATGTTGAAGCTGTCAACTGTCTGCTTGGTGGTTTGTAGCTGGTTTGTAGGTGGTTTGTAGCAAAAGATTGTAGCTATCAACTGTCTTTTATGTCACAGGCTCGCCAATACATTTGATGACATTACACTTGACTTGGTGGGTTTGGAAAGCATATTTTAGGAGAGAAATTCAAATTCGAAGTAAATAAAAGAAAATAAATAATGTTTGTACACAAATATGTACATTGGGACTAAAGAGGATATCATTTTAGTTCATTTCGTAGAATTTATTAAGTAAATTTTGAGAATTAAGAATCAGGCCTTCCAAGGTCTAGGCCCAATATGTTGTGTTATAAGCATGCAAAGGACGCTGGGTATATCAGACTCGCTAGTTGAGGGAGATAAGTTATATATAAGTGAAAAGCGACTACAGTTCCTTCTGGTGCACTCACCTAGAACTAAAATGTTCTGAATAAGTATCTCCACTTTTTATTACAACTGTGCAGTTGGTCAATTATGACTAGGTAGAGGTGAATTGATATCAGCTGGATGAAATGTATTTAGAGGATCTGTAGAATGAATGAATCAATTTATTATTATCCAGAAATACTCTATGTAATGAATTTTTAAAACTGGTTATATCAATTTGAAACTTCAAAACAGTATCGTGCATAAGTCAAAATTTTTAGATTTGTTAGTTAAATAAAATAAAGAAAGAGCAAGCACATATCTTATCAATGTTTTTATATTTTTTTATAGGTTTCCAGCGATATAATTACTTATGAACAAATGTTGATGCGCACCGGAGAGTTGCTAAGAAAAGGATATGAAGACAGGAAATCTTTGATTAAACAATGGCAGGATGCTGTGAACAATTTGCGACAAAAGGAACGGGAAATTTGTTCCGTAAACAAAAATATCTCTGTCCTATATGATACAATTTCGGCCAAAGAGGAAACTCTAAAGTAATATTAATAATATTTATAGGAAGTTAATCTTCGAAAATATAAGTTTATCTTGTAATAGTAATTATCTTGTAATTTAATTGTCTTGTAATAGTGTATCCCACCTATCTATCAAATATACGATAATCTTTTGTAGAGAGGAAAACAGTTTTTTGGCTAACGAGCAACATAATAATCACAAACTGGAAATGGAAATAAATGAAATAAATAATTTCAACTCAAGAAGTAGGAAAGAACTAAACGATTTAACTGAGCTTTTGGCAACTATGCAATCTGAGGTAATATTATTTATATTTTGTTTTAATTAACTAACTGTTCAATTTAAAGGTACTCGAGTTTCAATCGATTTTAAACAATCGGTTTTTTTTTTATTAAGTTTTAGAGTCCTCAACCGTCTTTGAATAATGATTTTGTTTCTAATTAATGCTTTTTTTTAATTCCTGGCATACTTTTTAAATACTTTGATAGGGCTCTATGCTTTATAAAAATTCAGGTGTATGAAATAGTTTCCGAAGTTTACTCTATTATTTTTCAAGTTTCCAGGATTAAACTAGCATAGCTACTTATGACCGCTTAACAACAGCGGATATGGCAAAAATTATACAACTAAAACAACAAACGAAAGACTTTTGATTTCAAAAGCACTACCAATATAATATGAGGCTTATAATTTTCTAGGGATGTAGATACTGTTTTCTAAAATGAAGCAGATTAGCGTATTTGCTCTTCCAAATTTGGTTAGCAATTACATAAGTACTAATAGCGTACTGAAATGTTTCTTTTCACAGATTAAGAGGCCAAATATTATAGGATGACATATTTTTTATGGATTTATCTGATTATTAGTTTAGCTTTTTAGCTTTTTACTAATTTTAATTGTCTTCTAAATACATGTAATTTTTACTATTGAGTCAGCTCAATTCTCAGTTACTATTGAGCATCGAATAGTAAACTCCACTACAAAATATTAAATGAAAATGTGTACGAAACCGCACCGAGACACCTATGTGTGTCTATGCTAATCTACTGTTACGCTATTCAACTCATGAACTAATCACGTCAAGACTAAGTGACCTGATTCATTATTAAATTATTAAACTAGATACTAAAATATCTTCTTCATGTAGCATTTAGAAACCCTTTTCACTTTCGAGATTCAAAATTAAAAATGGAGGGCTAAAATTCTGTAATCCTTTACAGATCGTATTAAACTTCAATTTTAAAATTGAAATTTAATTTACGTTTTCAAGTTTAAAATGCAAACTTGTAACATCTAAATGTAAGATCTAAACTTTTTTTGCTACAGAAGGACGGAGAAATGTATCAGCTGTTTAAACTTTTACTCGCTGAAACTTTTGAAAAAATCTAGAGTTTGTTTGCTAAAATCATATATTATAGGCATGATAACGACTTTTTATGGCTATTTTAAGTATTTTGACAGCTTACTTTGCAAGATTCATATACAGTATAAACATTTTTCTATCGTTTTAGATATATTCACAAAAACGTTTGATTAGCGGTAATTCGAATTTGCTGCAAAAAGCTCAATTCCATAATAAAGCTTTAGATGCGCAAATTATTGACAAGAATGAGGAAATCGTAAAGTTGGAGAAAGATGTCATTAAAATAACAAAGAAATACGAGCAAGTGCATTCAGAGGAATTGAATTCTGAGGAACGTATTCGCGAGGTATTATGATTTATACAATGTGCGACTTTAAGCAATATAAGTGATGCGGTAAATAAACAAATAATATACAACAACTCGCTGATAGAATTCGATTTTAAAATTAATTTATTTTGTCTTAATTAGTTCGCAGTGTTTCTGATCCGCATCGGCCTTTACATTTTATTTTTAAAAATTTAGATAATAAAGAATATTTTGTAACACTCATATTTCATTACGGGGCTTAGCTCGAATTCTTGTAGCCCTCGAACTCGATTGAGAGAATGGTGAAGATAAAAACCCTCTTTGATAAAGCAAACTGAAGAATTGGGAGATAAATATTAAAATCTACCGAAATTGTGGCAGAAATGTTAGAACAATGTTAGAATAAATGTTTGAATTAAATTAAACAAGAAAACTTGAACTTGAGGATATAATTGATAATGTTAACTTGAAATTAGAGCTGGTTTAATTTACCAATATGTTCTTAGTTATTTGAATATTTAATTTAATAAAAAATTCATTAAATAAAAATTAATTGACTTGATTTAGAGCACTGCGTATTCTAATAGGATATACTTACAGCAACTCAGGGAGATTAAGAATTAGGTAAATTAAGACGCGTGGTGCTTAATAATAACGCTAAACTTAACTCGTTTATTCATAAAATTAGTTAACAATATATACAAAATGAATAAAAGAAAAAATAAAACAAGTGTGATAGAAGTTTAAACAACTAAGATCACGTAAGAAATTTGAAATGTTTAAAAGTCATGTAAAAGAAAATTAACTATAATAAACATTCAAAGAAATAAGAATAATTATGCTACCAAATCATGTCTACATGGTTTATTAATTTGTTTTATTAATAAACGTCTATCTGTCTGGCTCTTACTTGCTAAATCATGAATTGCAATATTACACGTAAATAAACCATAATAATTACTTTGCTTTGTTGACGACATTCAAATTAAATTCATTTACCAATATTTAGAAATAATAATAATGAATTTTGTTAAATTTCCAATAAAACATAACTAATGTATTTTCATTTTATGGTAATTGTTTCATGAGGTAATTATTGCATGTTCTTTAGCAATGATCGCCGGTTTTCTATTACTTTTTACTCAGATTGGTGGCTTGTATGTTGTATTACCTACGCTTTTTATTATCGGCTTTGCATCTGGATATCAGATAGTTACCATTTACACAAACGTAACACAAAAACAAGATTCCGAAACAAAACAATGCTTTCTCCATATACGAAAACTAATATTTAATACTACAATTGCAAATATGAAGTTATATTTGCGTATTAAATAAAATAAATTGCACATAGAAAAATCATTCTTAAACTAATTTTTGGTGTAACGCTTCGTCGTAAAATGTGTATCAATGTTGATTAGTTCATCATCCTCATCTTTCAGTGTTTCATAATTTGATCTCGTTGTGCTCTCACTCTCTTAGAATTTGCTGTAAAACATCGGAATCCTTTTGTAGAATTTTGGAGGTCAAATTATGTTTTATTACGATTTTAAATAAAATATTTGTAATTAACCCAAATTCAAAAGTATGTATAACTTCACTGCAGTAATAGTTAAAATTTTCCATGACCAAGGAGTCAGATTTAATTTGTTAAGGGCTAGTTCTTCTGACTCGGTATTAAAAGATGCTAGAAGATCTCATCTTTTCACGCTTGGACCAAAACTAGAATAAATATTTTGTAAAGTGATAAAGTATTGTGTAACCTCTATGCAATTAACTGCATCGTTTATTACCAAATTTAAGTTGTTGTTGTGAAGAATCTTTATTTAGCAATTACTACATATATAAATAATACATAATATAGGTACTATAACGACTTACCTACTAACATATAATAACTAGAGCGGAAATACAAAAATACAGTATAGCGTAAAGCACACTACAATAAGTATAATTACGTATATAGAGTGCTTAGATGTTTTGATTTAAAATTTCCTTGAGAATAGATATTTCTTCTATTCTCTTTTCAATGCACCAAGCGGTCATTTCTTATCCTTGTTTGATGTCCATGTGCATTACTGTTGTATTGCACTTGGGCTTTTTAAATATTCTGGTACTAGTGCGTTTTGTATTTAGGGTACAAATGTTAGTTCGTTATACATAATTCATCTGTTTATATTTAGGCAATTCAGTCTTTTCAACATCTTGTTAATATACGCGTATCTGTTTTCATGTATTTCATTTTGTTTTATTGATTTTATTTTGGCTTATTTGTAATTTTGTATCCGGGCTTGTGTTACATGGGTTAGTATTGTACCGTAGTAGTTAATTGATGGTACAATTGTGTATTATATAGCAAATATACTGTTCTATTATTCACAAAATTGCTTAGACGTTGTAACATGTACGTCTTTTGGGCTACCTACTTTCGTGAGTAAACTATTTATTTACGTATTAAAGTTTATTTTACAATCGATCATTATTCCTAAATATTTAAACTGCTTAACTTGTTCAATAATATCCTTGTCTATTTTAACTGCTATGTTTACGTGTTAGCATTGGCATTGTATGCGCATCAGCATTGGCATTGTATACGCATTAGCATTGTATATCCAAATTAGCATTGCTTTCATTTGACTTGTATGTTGTTTTAATTGGTTTACTCTTAGCCATTTTGAACTATTATCTAGATCCTCATTTAGTGTCATTTGAATTTCATGTTCATTTTCATCTTGCTAT